>JASDQU010736025.1:14641-37334 GCA_032191745.1 Picea mariana | reverse complement strand
AGTGAAGCACTCTGAGTATTCTTTTCTTTAGTTGTGGCTGCTGCAGCTCTAGTAGGTTCTTCTGCTATGAGAGGCTGGTCTGGGCTGTCAAAGTCTCCTTCTTTCTTCCTCGATCTGAGATTATATTTGTTAGAAGTGTGCCCGGTCTTCTACTCTTTCCCCAACTCATGAATTTGAGCGCTCATCAGTGATTCTTCATACGCTAACTGCGTCAAATGAGGAAAAGGGGGAGCTTCCTCAATACAGTGAATTCCAGGGCCAAACTCATCTATCTCTTCTCTCAGCTCATGATCAACTAGGTTATTTTGGAGGGGGGCTTGAACCCTTTGATCTTCTCTGTTCTTTCCCCTTTGTTCCCTCGAGAAGGCCTGAGGCATATTGTTAGCAGGTCATCTAAAACCTCTATTATCATTGTTTAGGGGACTTCTGTACATGGGTTTCCCTTCTAATTCCAATCTTTCTATCTTGGCAGCAAGTGATTTTATCATTCTAGCTGTCTCATCTGTCTGCTAGAGCAGTGGTGAGGAACCGGATGAGGAAGCTTCAGGCCTGTTCTTGGACGTAATTCTATCACCTGTGTTTCTAAGTCGATTGACAACCAATATGTTAGATTCTACCTCCACGGCTGCACCCTACATATGGGCTAGCGTAGCAACTCTTCTCTCTCTCAGGAGTAGGCAGAAATCAGGATCAAAAGCGCTGGAATAAGTGATCATTGCAGAGGATTCGGAGGGCTTTATCTCAGATTCTATTGTACATTTTACTAAACCTCTTGGAGAAGTCAGGAACGGACTCTCCTTCCGTTCTCTTCAACGACCCAAACTCTGTCATGTAATACATGAAATCCTTCTTATCTCCCCACTGCCTAAGGAAATCATTATCCAGGGCATCAATTCCAGCAATGGATCCGGGAGCTAATCCTCTAAACCATTTTCTCACCTCACCATCCAGGCTCTGGATAAAAACCCTCATCCAGACATCTTCATTTCCAATGTTCAAGTTGTCTGCATAACTATAGAAATCAGCCAGGTGCTCTTCCGCAGTTATGTCCCCTTCCCCGGTGAACTTGGGCATATATTTCAAGTAATCTCCAGCAGGGAAAGGATTCGTGGGCTGAGGTAAGATCAAGGGAGCATACCTAGCAGCAACTATGGCGTCCATTCTATTCAGAGGGGGATTAGCACCAGCCATAGGAATATTAGATGGAGGAGAATTTGGAGGCGAAGGATTTCGCGAAGGGGCTACCGGGAATAAATCTCGGAGTGGGGTGGGAAACAGGAGGTGATGCAAGGAATAGGCTACCGAGCTCAAGTCAGCAGGTGCTCCTCCTTGTGCAAGAGTGGGGAAATCCTCTKTGGTCGTGGGTCTACGCCAAGGTACAGCTTCAGAGGAGAGGAGAGTGATGAGGATTTCTCCCTCCAATCCCAGACCAGGAGGGGAAAACTCAGCAGGAACACTCCCAAAGTTCAGGAAACGGGAAACCTCCGAAGAAGGTCTATTAAGAAACTAAGGAGGAGAAAACGGAGTTTTGAGAAAAGGAGATGGCGGATTACTTGTTCCGGTGGTGGAAGCCTCTGCTTCAGGGGCCTTTCCTTTTCTGAGAACCACCTCTGGATCGTTTTTAGGTGTAGCTAAGGGTAGCTGTGGATGAGACCGCGTGTGTCTGCCTCTGAACGCCACAATTAGTAGAGTAGGTTCTCCCCAGCGGAGTCGTCACAATGGAGTCGCCAGGTGCACAACGACAATCTCAATAGTTCTGATATTTAATGCACCTTCAGAATCAGCTAATCGTTGTCATTCTATCCCAGAGAAAATATTCAACTTTGTGCCCGGTAACGACGCCAAAAATGTTGGCGACGGAAGTCACTCCTGGATTGCTATCAGGAGCAGAGCCCGACGCCCATCAGTTTTGTGTCACGATTGTTCATAGATGGGTGATCAAATGGAAGGAAACTCTAAACAGTNTCTATCCCAGAGAAAATATTCAACTTCGTGCCCGGTAACGACGCCAAAAATGTTGGCGACGGAAGTCACTCCTGGATTGCTATCAGGAGCAGAGCCCGACGCCCATCAGTTTTGTGTCACGATTGTTCATAGATGGGTGATCAAATGGAAGGAAACTCTAAACAGTAGTGTCCAACTCTGAAAACAGGCCAGGCATGTATGAGCAAGTGAGGTCTTGTGTAAACTTCAGACAGTGAGCTGTAGTAAAGGGTGAACAGGCAGAAGACTTATGGAGAAGAGTGCGAAGGTCTGTTATAAACAACAAGTTCCTAACAGACTGTAGAAGAAAGCATCCCAACACAAGGTCGTCTTGCATTTGAATATAGAGCACTAGAAAATACAATAATGCCATGATAAATCATTTATCATAACAGAAATGCAACAATTCGCATGACTCAGTCAATCACGAACTTCCTAGCATAAGATGAAAAACTTAGACGGGTAAAGAAGAACTGTCTGTCATAAAACAAGAAATCTCATATACAGATACATAAGCTGGAAACTGAAATAGCTACTAAACATTACAATAGGGAGCTCTGCTCAACCATCGATGCTTACAAAAGTGGCCAAAATGCCCACATATACTTCAAACAAAAACACTGGAAGCTAAATCGAGGCATTGTATTGAAGACATTACGGCTTCACATTTACCGCGCCTACAATCTCTGGACATTCATGAGCTTCATTCAGACGCAATCGTGTTCCAGAGGCCCTGTGACTGAATTGACAATCTTGCATTCATTCCTTGGTTTTCCATTTATTGTGGAAACGATGTCCAACCACCATCAACTGCTGTAATAACTGCTTCATTGGGATCGGGAAAAACCCAGGTGGATTCTGCTCCTTTAGGACATGGAGGCTCTCGGGATGACAGGAGGTCTTGATTAAGAGGAGGTGAATGGACGGTGACCGGGTGGGGAAAGCTAGACACGCTGGATGCAGATACGGGGTGAGGAGAGGCCACGCGAAAGGATAACAGAAGGAAGGCGATAGGGAAAACACATGTGGCAGAATTCATGAATTTTGGGGTGTAAGAGCAGGGTGTAAGAGACACATGGACCGGGAAGAAATCATGAGTTGGCGTGACGAGGGAATAGGACGTGGCGGCGAGGAGGCATGTGATGAGGCTTCGGATTTTCGAGGATCGGGGTTCACGAGTTTGGAATGCACGAATTCCTTGCCTTTGGAAACCCCGATATCCCGATATGCGATGAGCTCCTTCTCCCAGGAATTAGCCCCTACCGGCTAGTCCATAGTCCATATGACATGTCCCTGTGCGACCGTGGTCCAACTTTCCATCCGGATTTCAGCGTTTTTGACGACACGATGTTTGTGTCCACTAAACTTGCGATTCCCTGAAACCTGATGGCTTATGGCCGTTGACTCATTGATGGTCAGCTCCTTGGTGCATAGCCTGCCACCTGTCTTCCACTATTGAAAGCTGCCCCCGATATCGGGAAATCGGGCATCGGGATATCGGGATTTCTGCTGCCATGTGCTCGGGACTTTTATTTCCGCGATCCCCGACTCTGCAGGATCTCTCGCCATGTACCTCTGCTGATGGACGGCTCTGATTAGGTCGGGAAATCGCGTATCGCGATTCACTCATGTAAGGGTTTCTTTCCCTCGAAAACTTCGATTCTCCGATGAACTGAACCCCGACTTTCCTCCTCTGCACACTAGGGGATAACCCTGACGCAACTTCCCGAGATCTAACGATTGACGAGATTTCGCCGATCTCCCCTGTAAGATTTTGACCGTCGATTTGCTTTGAGGATGGTTCTCGACTGCTGAAGACGAAACTTTGCCCGCTCGCTTGCTTGACTTGTTGCTACAAAAATGGGATTACCTCGCGATATGCTCAGGTACTTCCCGCGCCAACTACAGACATGGGTACTCCTGATCCCGAGACAATAAATATCGCTAACACACTGGACCTTTACAATCCTTATGGCTTGATTCTGGAGCTATTTTTTTTCCAGTCCAATATGCGCACATGATGCACTTGCAAGACACCTTCTTGCTCTACCTAAATCACATTCAAATCAATAACATGATTAGCATCAGGTATATATTTCTTAAGAAATGAAACATGGAACACATTATGTACAGTCATGGATGCAGGCAATGAAAGCATATATGAAACGGGCCCAATCCTTTCTAGGATTTCAAATGGCCCACAAATTTTGGCTGCCAAATTGGAGCAGCTTCCCAGCTTTAGGGAACTTCCATTGGATTTCACTTTCAAGAAAACATGGTCACCCACTTTAAACTCTATGTGGGTTATGTTCTTATCATCATAGCGTTTGTGCCTGTCTTGGGCAACCTTTAAATTCTGCTTAATTTTTAGCATTTTTTCTTGCATTTCCTTGAGCAACTCTGGCCCAATTACTGCCCTATCAGTTGGATTATCCCAGCTTACTGGAGTATTTCACTTTCTCCATAAAGTTGTTCAAATGGGCTCATCTTCAACGATGCTTGATACCCATTGTTGTAGGCGAATTCTACCAAGTGTAGGTAGTATTCTCATTTCAATGGTTTGTCCATCACATACATCCTTAGTATGTGTTCTATTACTCGATTCACCCACTCTATCTTCCCATCCGACTCGGGATGATAGGTTGTACTGAAGTTCAAATTCATTTTGAACCCCTTGAATAAACCTTTCCATAAATTTGACATAAATTTCAGGTCTCTGTCAGACACAATTATCTTGGGAAAACCATACAATCGTGTTATTTCTCTCATAAAAATATCGACAACATCTGTTGCCTTGTGAGTAGTCTTTAACAGAATGAAATGGGAATCTTTCATAAGCTTGTCCACTAGCACCATGATTGAATCATGTTGCTTTCCTGTTATGGGCAATCCCGTGATGAAATCCGTTGTCACCACTTCCCACTTCCACTCAGGAATGGGTAAAGGTTGTAGGAACCTTGTTGGGTGTCTATGCTCATCTTTAACCTTCTAACACTCCATACATCTGGCGATGTATTCAACAATCTCTTTCTTCAAACCTGGCCAAAAGTAATGGATCTTGATTGTTGCCACAGTTTTTTGATATCTAGGGTGCCCTACATAAGACACATTATGAATTTCATTCAAAATCATAAGTTTCAAGTCTTGGAAATTAGGTATATAAATTTTATTCTTGTACATAAGTGTTTCATCAGTTTCCAATTTATAATTCTCCACTTTCTGTGGCATCTTACCTTGTTGTAGCTTTGCTACCAAATCCCTGTACTGCAAATCTATATTTGCAGCCTCCAAAATTCCACTTTTAATATCAGTTCGGTACATGCTAATGGCTATAACATGCAATTCACGCACACTCCTGCTGAGCGCATCAGCCACTTTGTTTTCCTTTCCTTTGATATGCTTGATATCAAAATCGTACTCACAAAGAAACTCCAACCATCTACTCTGCCTAGCTTTCAAAGTTGGCTAATCAAACAAATACTTCAGACCATTATGGTCTGTCCTCAGTTCGAACCTCCTTCCCATGAGGTAATGACTCCATTTCTTTAGAGCATGTACTATGGCCGCCAACTCCAAATCACGAGTTGCATAGTTCCTTTCGTGCACTTTCAACTTTCTGGATTCATAAAAGATTACGAATCCATTATGATTGAGGACTCCTCCCAGTCCTTCTTTGCATGCATCTATTCACACCACAAAATCTTCATTTGGTTTTGTGATCCTCGGGATTGGAGCACTGGTTAACAACTGCTTCAATCGCTGAAATCTTTTCTCACAATCTTTTGTCCACTGAAACCTTTTCTCCTTCCTTTGCAAGGAAGTGATAGGGTGAGCTATCCTCGAGAACCCTGCGATAAACCTTCTGTAATAACCAGCTAGACCCATAAAGGATCTGACTTCAGTCACGTTCTTTGGCGCTGACTCTTCTCCAATGGCCTCAATCTTCTCAGGATATACAACTATCCCATCCTTCGAAATAATATGCCCCAAGTAATGGATCTGCTCCTGATAAAATGCGCACTTGCTCAACTTGGCATACAATTGGTTCTCTCTTATCACCTGCAACACCATCCTCATATTTTGTTCATTCTCTTCCTCCGACTTGGAATACACCAGAATGTCATCCAAGAAGACTATGACAAACTTGTCTAGATAGTCCCTGAATACACCATTCATCAGGCACATAAAAACAACGAGTGCATTTGACAGCCAAAACGGCACCACTGTGAACTCATAATGAGCATACCTTGTTCTAAAGAAGGTCTTGTTGATGTCTTCATCCTTTATCCTTACCTGGTGATATCCCAACCTAAGGTCTATCTTCAGAAATATCTTCGCATCCTTCAAATGATCGAAGAGGTCATCATTCTTCGGCATAGGATATTTGTTCTTTACATTTACTTTATTCAACTATATGAAATCGATACATAATCTTAGCATCCCGTCCTTCTTCTTCATGAACAGGAATGGGGCACCCCAAGGTGACACGCTTGGGCGTATATACCCCTTCCTCAGGAGCTCCTCCAACTGCAATTGCAGTTCTTTCAGCTCCGATGTACTCATTCTATAAGGATCTTTCGACACTAGAGCTACTCCAGGAATCAAGTTTACAAAGAATTTGATATCTCTCTTCTGGGGTAATCCAGGTACTTCCTGGAATACATCTTCAAACTCTTTTAGTACCGCATGATCTTCAATATTCAACACCTTATCCTTAGGTGTTTCCTCCACATGGGTTGCAAATAATTGGCAGCCTTTCCTATAGCACTTCTTCAGCTGCATTGCTAATATTTCTCTGATAGAAACAACTCTAGTAATTCTTTGGTCTGTTCTCTGATTCCCCTCCTCATCTAAGCAAGTGAATTCCTTGTTATGACAGTCTAGGATGGCATGGTGCTGGTCCAACCAGTCCATCCCAATTAGACAGTCATAAGAACCTAAAGGCATAACATTCAATTTAGTCTTTGTGCTTGGTCCATTCATGTCCACTCGACAAGACTTAACTAACTCAATGACTTTTCTCTTGGTTCCTGTAGCTAGCTGCACTAACCAAGACTTTTCATGTTTACTTCTTGACAATTGCAAACTTTCCACCACTCTAGGATCTATATAACTATGGCTATCCCCAAAATAAATTAAAATAGTGAAGGAATGGTTATTGATCATACCTTCAACTTCAATCATGTGCGACTGATATTTAGCTTGCTTGTTGTTTGGGGCTACATAGATCCTTGGCATTCCACTGCCCATGTCCTCCACTGTTTCAGCCTGCTGAACATTGTGGACAGTTCTCACTTTGTCATTTCTGTGGGGGCAATCTCTGTACCTATGGTTTCCTTTACAGCCTCAACATTCCATAGGTGGTTGTCTTGACATCTTCCCACCCACTTCAGCCTTCCCGGGCTCTCTAAAAGATGGTTTTTCTTAAGGACTGTTCCTAAAAAAGGGTGGCTTAGTTCCCTTCTTCCTATGATCCATCTTGAATTTCTTCTTGTCTTCCCAAGCCTTTCGGAAAGTAGGATTCTCTCTTTGTTGCTCATATAAAAATTTCTCTCTTCTTATCGTTTCTTCCATAGTTTTTGGGTCATCATACCAAATCTTGTCACCAATGGAAGGTGGAAATCCACTTAGATACCTCTGAATCTTGACAGTCTCATCCTTGATGAACGAGACATACTTCAACAATTCCAAAAATCTTCGCTCGTATTCATTAATGGTCATGCTGCCAAGCTTGAGTTCAAAGAACTCTTTCATCTTTCTATCATAATATATTTTAGTCAAGTATTTCTTCTTGAATTCTTTCCAAGTGATATCTTTCTCTCTAATGTGTTGCACATTCACAAGTTGATCCCACCACATGGATATTTTTCCCTTTAGTTGATACATTGCAATTGTTCCTTCTACATGAGAGGAATAATTCTACAGTTGGAAATATTTCCTCATGCAAAGCAACCATATTTCAGAATCTTCCTCCTTCTTATGTTCTCCATCAAACATAGGAGGCTTAATCTTGTTCATTTTTCCCTTCAGTTCATTCACTCCAGATCTCTTGTTCTTTTTGGTAGGAGATGGGCTTGAACTACTGTGTGCCCTCCTCTTGGAGCGACCTTGGGAGTGATGATGGTGTCTACCAACACTCCTTGATCTTCTTCCCTCAGAAGTCTGGTGACTCTCTATTTTTCTCGAGTCTCTCTCCTTGTCCAACTTCTTTTCTATTCTCTCCAAACTCTTCATCAACTTTAAGTTGAATTCTCCCTATTGTTCCTTAGCTTTCATGAGCTTTTTTCTATCTTCTCAGTGTGTTTGGGCATCTTTCTATAATATTTCATTGTTTTTCATCATATGCCCTTCCTTATCTATCTCTTCTCCATGCCCATTAGAGTTCGACCCTTTAACTCCCAAATGAACATCCATCCCTTTATCTTCGTTCTGTGAACTGGAATCATTCTGTGTCTCCTCTATTTCTTTGCACTCAGTGGAAACTCTAATCGGTTTTGGCACTCACTAAACTTCTGCAAACACACATGCAGACAACTGGAATTTTTTAGGCCATCATTCCTTAACAAATTCCACAACATTCATAAACAAATTAGATTACAAAAAACATTCATATTTCACGAATTTTCTGAGCTCTGCTCAGCTCTGTAACAATTTCAGGCCTTAGCCCTTTTCTCTTAGCCCCAACCCCTATGACCACGGGTTGCGACCAGGTGCTAGATCGATAGGCATTTAATCAGGACTTCGAGTTTCAAAATCTTTATAATACATCACAATAGACTCTCGGAGTTCTGAATTAACGAACTCACAAAGTAGATTGGATCAACAATCCACATCTACCCAGCATCCGATGGCTGACACTCACTATGGAACTTCAGGCGTCTGAGTTTTGAGACTTCAGGTCTTCAGAACTTCGAGACTTCGGTTTCTGGAAGCTTTCCAGCTTGCTTCCCTTTTGATCTCCCGAATTATGAACTTTCAGCTTCTCTGTCCTTCGGGCCCACATAGTACAGTTGTCACCAACTAAGGCGATGGCATGTGGTACACCTAGAAAGGTCCACATCACCCCAAACGACGTCATACGGCCCCACCACATCTACCCTTTCACTTCGAAACTTCGGGCTTCAGAAGTTTGTGCGTCAGCACATTCCCCTTCTCCCAATTGCCTCTGTTCCGAACTCTCCCTGGATAATCGACGATCCATATCTCTCCTGCAAAAAATGATTGAGATCCACTTTGCGATTTCTTTCTTCGGAGGTTTTCACTTCTCTTCACTTGAAATTTTTCGATCTGTGAAATCCGAAGGATTCTTGCGAATAACCTGTGCACGGCTTCTCCAAGATCTAATAGTCAAGCTTCTCCCCTCAGAGCTATGGTTTAGATCTCTTCCGAGACTTCAGAGCTTCAAAGTTCAAAAGTTTGTGCCTCAGCGCACCCTAATTCTCCCGATTGTTGAAATCCGATAGGCTTCCAGGATAATCCTCCTCCACCTTTTCCAGATATGATGGTCGTAAAGGACTTTCATTTTTCCTAAACAGATCCTACGGCTCCAACACCCTAAGTGTTGAGCTCTCTCTCTCTCCATGGTCAAATACCATGCCGACTACGGTTTTATTCTATCGCCACTCCTCCTGAGCTTCGTAACATGGCCAAGTAACCCCCTTGGCACTCAGAAAAATTCTAAGGTTCGAAATTGGTTCCATCCAAACACCATTTCCACTTGAAACCTTGGGTCCAAAGACCACTTATCCGACCCATATAGGCTCAGCGTTGAAACTATGGCTCTGATGCCATATTGTAATGTCCCCGACCATCAACCCCACTGCCAGGAAATGCTACTACGCGGAATATACATACATATATTTAAAAAGATTATGCATTAAATCAAATTAACACATTCAACATGGAGTTACTGTTGTCATACAGACTTAAATAGAATTAACAACAATTCAAACTTGCAACGGAATGCATGATAAACATTTCAAGACACAGACATGCATCACATATAAATTAAGTACAAAATTAATACTTATCTTTTAAACTGGCGTAACACCAACAACTGCGTGTAGACCTTCCACAAACCTCCCAGCCTTATAGCGCACTGCTCATCACTCTCAGCAGTAGGTCACCCCCGAGTTGGGACTAAGCTCCACTGGGCAAGGGAATCCTAGGCTAGGAAAGGTCAACAGGAAGACACACAGTTTATGAGGATGGATTCTCTCCCAGGAGCCACTTATGCCCACTATTCACAAACTCTCATTTCCCACATCCCTGTCCCACCCCAGGAGTATACACCTTCACTGTCACTAGGACAGTCCTTTGGCTGCTAAACCTCCCTTGCCTCAGGCTTCAACAACAGGCCAGACCGGAAATCTCTGAGCTCTATGGCAGTTATAGGACCCCTTCCAAGATTTCTCACTTCCTCTGTGTACTCTCTCACTTGGAGAGAGTCGCTCATAGGTTTGACAACCTACCTCTTCAACCACAACCACCTCCCTCACCTGGAGAGATTGTTTCACACAGGCCTGACAACTTTCTTCTTCAACTCCGTTCCAACACAAGAAGGACAACAGTAAGGCTCAAAAAGGAACAAATGATGGTATAAAATCACACTTATCCAAGGGACTGCATGGCCACAACACAACAACCCACAGTTATAACACACATGACATAGACAATTATGGTATGCTCAGGTTTCATAGACGGCAGCAACCCAAACAGTTAAGCACGAACTCAGATTTGCAGTGTGGATAAACCTGGGTTCACAAGACACTCAGGTCGGCCTTTCCCTCCTGACTGGTTTCTCCGATGTGCACGGTTATGTAGAGGTCCAAAGCAAAGGTAAAACAGGTATAGACTGATGATGCATTGGCTTCTCAGGAAAACATCACAGGATGACCTCACAGTTTTGGGTTTCATATGCATGCGTGAATATTGCAAAGGTCGAATAAAGAGGCCACAGGATTCACAAGAATACACCGTTCGACTTCAGGTTCTGGTTATCAGGAATGCGTGACAAGAAAATTAAGCAGAGGTCGATCACAGAGGTAACATGGTTCATACAGTGGACGGAAGAATGGAGGATGAACCCCCATCACGGCTCAATTCTTGGGTTAAATTGCACTTGCCTGGGTCGACACATGTCACCCATGAAGCTGCATGCACTCCATCAAGTATGTGTTCACTTTTGCACATGTTGGAGCTGCATGCGTTGCCTCTCCCAGGGCTTAGAATAAAAGCATACCTTTCACACCACTTTGGAATAATAATAAATTATTATTCCCAAGGACTTAAGCCCTCAAGCTTAGCCCCTCTTCCAACCTTTCATCCCCCTTTCCCTTACCTAGCCTTGTGTAAACTTAGTCCCCCATCACTCTTTCTTCATGGTCGGTCGACACACAACGATGTTTATATTTTATTAATGATCTGTATAATTACATATACAAAAATCAGGCTCCTATCCTTTAACACCTAGGCTCTCTGGCCTAAATAACATATAATCCCACCAACTTATATACACTTGGATCACCAACCTATAAAACATGTTTACAATAAATAGACATAACTGGGGCACATCCTTGGGGTATTACACTGCCTCACCCAACTGAATTAGGTGAAACCTCCATGCCTTGATCAATATACTGTTGGCATCGAAAGATAGCGCTACATGCCACTGCCACTGCCTACAAGACTGGAAAGTGTTAGGTACGTTGGCCAACCCCAATGGTATGACCAAGAACTCAAGGTAGCATTTGAGAGAAATCCTGTGGGTATCCTGCTCTATGTCCCAACTCTAGTGATATCCCAATTGAAGATCAATCTCTGAGGAATATTCCTCTCCATGAATTTCATCCATCCACTCATCGATCTTGGGTGAACCAAACTCAATGATATGTCTGAAATCCCTATTTGGAGGTCTCCCCAAGGGAGACGTCCCAAAACCCCACTATACACCATTGTACACCAATGTATATTGTTGTATACTACTACATACCACTGTATCATCATGTATCACCTTGTATCCTATATGTGTCATTGTATCAATCACTCTATTAATATCAACTAGACTTGGATCCCAGAGTGGTGTATCCACATCTTTCATATACTCAATCACCGAATCAACTAGTGCATATACTTCATTGTTGGTTGGTCCACAAGGAATTTTTTCAACTACCTTGTCTATAGCTAATCCTTGAGCCAAAATAAATGGCTCATGATCCCTTCCATGCAAAATAGGCACATGGGAAAAACCCTCTATGTCAAATCTCTCCTACAACTCTGAATGATTTTCATGTGAAATCATCACAAGAGGTTCCTCCCTCAGATCATGAGTGTCACTCACGCCCTCATGTGTCACTGCTTCCAACAATGAATAGCATGCCAAACTAAATTGGTGACAAATATCCTCGATCTCCCTATCCTTGTCTTCAATGAAATTAAGAGAAAGGTCCTTATCCATGAACAAATGTAAATATTCAGATTTATTCTGCTCTAGTGCATCTTTGATGATGCACAATTGGGTACTAGTGACTCCATTTGCAATTCCCCTATACCTCTTCTCCATCTAGGTTTTCCACATAATGTCTTCAAT
Organism: Picea mariana; assembly: GCA_032191745.1. NCBI lineage: Eukaryota > Viridiplantae > Streptophyta > Pinopsida > Pinales > Pinaceae > Picea > Picea mariana. Next base: position 24,763 of record JASDQU010736025.1, on the reverse strand, counting down.
AAATTATGAGCACCATCTGCCCTCATTAACACCTGCACAATTTGTTCCTCTATGACCAATAGTCAATTCTCCAAATCATGCAATGTCATTTCATCAACATGGCATGGGTTGTCACACAAGGGAACAATTGATTCATTATATCATGTTGTGCAATGTGGACTATCTTCTTCATGCAAGTTTTCTGATCTCCTCTCATCCCCTAAATCAACCCCTTTGTTGTCAACCTCTGCACACAACTCCCAATATTTGTCATGTTCTAGTACAATTGTGTTTGCATCTTCATACATGTCATAAATAGGATGAGGTACTGAATTCCCACTCAAACCATCCTCGTCATCAGCATCATACATAGGGATAGGTATTGAATCCTTAATAACGACTAATTGGAACATCTTATCATAGTCATCATAAGTAGGACAAGATGTCGTAGCCTCATCTCCTCCATCGAGCACACTAGTGTCATCAACCTCATCGATAAGTTCTGATGATGTATCATAGGCTGTTGTTTGTTCTTCCTCTATGCACACATCCTTTTCATAGCTAGATGCGTGTTCTTCCATATGTTCTTCATGCTCATCCTTTTTCATTTCCTACCCTGTGCCATTAAAATAATCCTCGTCCAAATCCTTGGGCCACATTTCCATACGAGAGAGTGTAAAAGTTTTTAAAGGGAAATTATGCACAGATCTCTTCCCTCAATTTTAGATACTCTTGATATTGAGGCATGATCTTCTTTGTTGCTAGCACCATCTTGGCTTTTTGAAGAATTTGCCAAGTTTTATCGGAGAATTTCAGAGTTGTTTTTATTCTCTTGCCCATGGAAGGCACTTTTGATTTCCCCCTTCTCTGTAACCCATTCATGTCTGATGCAATCACAGGATGGAAAGATCACCATCTTTGGTACCATTGTAATGTCCCCAAATATAATTATGCTAGATTTACTGTCTAAAGTAGTTATGGTTATGCTCTTTATATGTTATTAAGTTGATTGAGAACTTTCTACAAACATTTTTTACATAATCCATAGATGGGCATTTTGTCAAACATGTTGTATACACCAAAAAATAGAAGAGATAATATGGCACTTTATTACTAATGGAATTTTGACCACACAATATAATGACTAGGTCTTTTGTAGCAGTTATGACAAATCAACAAAAAATAAACTGAAAACAAAAACCTGGTGTAGTGCTCCGATCTCTCCTAGTATATGACTTCTCCAATCTACAGAAGGATAACTCCAAAAATCCAAATCCCTTCTAAGAATGATGTAATAACCCTATAAAACTCCACTGGAGACAATGACGATCCGCTCCAACAACATCTTCTACGACAATCCGACCACCTATACCCGAAACAACTCTACAACTCAGATCACAGAGGGCCTCATGGGACACGACTGGACATCTAGCGGGGCCTCGTGTGATGAGGATGGACAACCAGTGAAGGCCTCACGTGATGTCCTATTCTCGACCGATGAGGGTGATTCTTAGTATTGTTTCCTGAAACCCCCGAGCACATGCGAAATCAGAGTACGAGCTCCTCCATACAGTTCCGCCAGATTCTTGCGCAAGACGATAAACCTCCAACTGAATACAAACTCCCAAGTAAAGCTCCAATGGAAATCTTGGATGGATTCTCCTCTTGTCTAGGCTCCAATGAAAATTCTGGGTGGATTCCCCTCTTATCTATCTAGGGTGGATATTGCACCACCAAAACCAAACCAATAGTGGAAGGGTTTTGCTAAACCCTAACGAAACAATAGCTCCAAGAGAACTTCCAAAATGAGAGATCAAATCATAATCCAAAGTGAGGCTCTACCCCTCATTTTATCCCTTTTCAACGCCTTCTAGAACTTTCCCCCTTTTGACTAAATCAAATATAGTTTCTAGAACTTTTCCCTTTTGACTAGATCAAATATAACTCCTTTTGACTAAATAAAATATAACCCTTATCCCCCTTTTTACTTTCACTTTAAGATTAAAAGTCACTTTTAATAATGGATAAGTAACTTGTTAATCTAAAGTTACTTTATTTCCTTAATGTCACCTTAAATACATAACATCCCCTAGTTAAGTAACATTAAATAACCCCTTTTGACTCCCTTTTTCTTCATTAATAATCCACAAAATTCATTTCCACTGCCGAACAGGCGAATCTAAAAATGGGGACATGAAAGATAATCATATCTAGGTTGTTATATTCAACAAATTGTTTAAAGGACACTTGAAACTATAAAAACATAGAGACTATACTCAAAAGAAACCTGAAAGATCATGACTTATATTTTTTCTAGGACTAAGGTGGTCTGGAAGGCCCTGTGACACATGTGGTCCTTTGCTTCTTCCCGTCATCCTCAACCTCTTCCTCATCAATGGTAATTGGGTTGGCACTTGTACGCTAAGATCTTGAGGTAACCGTAACATCCACCAGTTCATCATCATTGTCTGGATCCCAATCCTTCACACTTGGCTTCTAGTCTTCTAATTATGTCTCAGGTCTTTGTTTCATGTCCTCCTTATCATCCATTTCCATGGAAATGAGATTTTTTGCAAGTCAATATAACTCCATAAGCCTGAAGACTTTGGTATCTCGAGATTGAGTGAACCTCATATCTTCTACCCAATATTGAAACTCTTGTTCAATTATTTTCTTCGAGGTCTCCTTGCTTCTTAGTCTTGCTCTGCTTACTAGTTTTTCCATTCTTTGTTTTGTTTTTGGCAGGATATGCTTATCATAAATTAATTTGTCTTGCTTGGCAGATTGTTTTTCCCCTGTGTCATGGGTCCTTTGAATCGGGGGTTTCTGAGACCCATTGCGCTTGGCGCCTCTCTTACAAGATTTTGACAAGTTGTAAGCCTTTTCATCTTCCATTGGAGTGTCCCCATCAAAGAAAATGAGGTTGTCTTGACCTCTTGCAGATTGATCTCCCATAACCATGTTCTCACAGTCCTTGTTTTGCAGACAGGGAAAAACCACCTTCAAGAGAGGAAAATATCCCATCGGGCTTCCATTGAACTTAAGAAACAACAAGGGGTAATTCCAACTAAACCATAAAGCTCCTATAGCAGCCCTTAAAACACCCAAAACAACTAGCACTGCCACCTTAATACACCTTTTAAACCTCCTTAGAAACAAGCCTAACACGAAACTCCCCGCCCCCAAGGTTAATCCCTTCTCACCACACAAAACTAAGACAATACCCAGGACCACCAACAAAGAACAGAAAAAAAATTGGCTGAAAATAAGAGCCATGAGTAACAAGGATACCTCAAAACTAGTGACACCGAGGGAGATGGGTATCTTCTGGGAGAAGCTCTAGGAAAAACCACTTTGATTGATGGCCTTTAAGTTTATGCATAGACCAACCAATGCGCTGCCTTCTAACTTCGACTACACTCCACGCCAGGACAAGAAACACCACTACCTAGAAACCCTATTGCTCTTGCCTGGAAAAGATCCACTCCAAAGGAAACCTAGAGGATTTCCTAAGGTAGGCCGCTCCCACCAAGAGAGGCTTGAAACTACAAGCCAAGCTAGGAACCCTTGAGAACTTTTCACAAAAAATGCAAACACCTCGACAAGACTTGAGGCCAATTCACTGAGAGAACCATTCACACAATCCTTCTTCCTCTAGTTATAATTCCATGCTCTTGGCTAGGCCATAATCACCCACTCCATATGATAATCTGCAACATTGATGTTTCTGCCTGGTTTGAAGTAAGTTTCCATCATGTGAAAAACCAATTTTCAAGTGTCATTAATCTGCAACCGCTTCCTCCCATTATCCATGTACCTATGGCATGTCCCAGTCTGAAAACCCCTCATCACCATTGCGTGGGGTAAAAGGTGGCATACCTCCCTCAACCGCATCGTCGTGCAAATGGTCATGCGTTCTATAAATTGTTTTTTTTCAAATTGTTCAAAATAACAAAAGATAAATTTACATTTTTTTATCAAGATTATAAAAAATCATTTTAAATTGATTAAATTAAAAATAACATATATTAACATTATATGATTTAATTATAATGAAAATGTGTGAAAACCATTTACACTTTAAAAACAACAATTTCATCAACCCATAAAACAATTTTTGTAAATTTTACTTTTTATAATAAAAATAAAATCATAAAATACTTAACCTTCCTAATAAATTGCTGGTTAAATTAACACATTGTGGTCAATGTCATCGTACTTTCCACACTTTCCACAATTTTTTTTTATCTTTCAGATTTTCTAGAAAACTAACTATATCGAAGTTATAATAGATTTAATATTGGCTAAATTTGTATAATCTGAATGTTTAGAAATTTTTCAACACACTAAATCTATTTATACATTTAAAAATACAATTTAAATAATAAAAAATAAAAATTTACATCTAGAAAACACACACACAAAAAATTAGCCAACGCCCTATTGACACGGGATTCACATCCACAATATGCGCAGAAAATTCGGAAGGTAATGCGGGGACCAATGACATATATTCACATATGGTAACGTACATACTGAAGTCCGGCTTTCTTCGATAGAAAATGGAGCACATGGATCATGTGCTCATGCTAAAGGCGTCACAGACATACTAGCGGATCCTTTTTCCAATCACCGCCAGTGCGGTGCGCTACAATTCATTTCCCGTCACGAGTCACGACCAACGCACGCCTTTTTTCCCGTTAAAGTTAGTAGCAACTTGCATGCAATAATCCCTCCTGGTGCACATTTAGCACGCCGCTAAAACCGTTCTTCCAACTGATTTGGTGACAATGTTCTGTCGTCTGTCAGAAATGTTCCGGACTTAGGAATGGCTGTGGCTTTATTTGACCAGACTCCAAAACATGAACGTGGCTTTTACTTTTAGAGGAAGAAAACGGGGATAGGTGGCCAAGCTTGCGAATGGTTATAAGCACATGCGAAATATACACCTGTAACTTGCAAGGCGGCCCCTTCTACTTACCTTTTCCCGATTCTCGGCTCTGCCTGACAATTATTTATATTCTTATGAACCGTAAAATAAGCTACATTTATTCGGTGCTTTGATTGATCCCGGGAGTATCAGAGCTTCGTGTAAAGGTAGGTTACGGTGGAAATTTTGGTGATTTATCGGAACAATTGAGTTTGCATGCTATGTCGCCAAGTGAATCTGTAGCTTTCGAGTTTCTACGCGTTCAGAACGCCTCTGAAGCAAACGGAGCGGGCGTAAATGGCAGTACCACTTTGGAATTCGGCCCTGGAAAACAGCTAGCCAAGCCGAGATGTAAGGATTCTTTTGTAAACGCCTTGAATTTGTCTCGCAGTTTTATTTTCAGATCAGCCCGTGCAATATGCCGTCTTTCCATAAATTTGTCTTCGGTTCTTGTTTTGATAGAATGTTTTGGCTGATTTTGTATCTATTTTTGATGAATGCAACAGTGCAAGATCTGTGGCGGATAAAACCGCAGATGATGCAAAAGGTGCTTTCGTCGATCGGGCTTTCAGAAGACAAGAAAACCGATTTCGCTCATGTCAATCATCAGGCCAAAGGTTTTAACGGATGTTCTGAGGCATCAAGTCACGCGGAAATGATGGAATTATTTCCCGTAAGCAGGGGTTTCGGTTCAAACCCTAGAGTTGCAGAGAAAAATATCACCGTGCGTTCAGCAATCAGCCAAACTGATTCGGTTTCGAGGTATTTTCATCCCCAGACATTTGTAATTTGATCAATTTTGCGAATTCTTGGTAACTGAGCGAGCTTAAATGTTGGATAAGCTTAACTTTGTGCTTTTTGCACTATTTGCAACAGATCGGTTCCAGCAAAAGCTCCGGAGCAGCAGTCCACAGCTCAACTCGCTATTTTTTATAACGGAATAGTGAATGTCTACGATGTGCCGCCTGAGAAGGTATTATTTTGATCCGAGCGACACAATTAATACATTAACATCAAATTTTCTGTATTTGCTTTGACAAAAACGTTTGCATCTTTAGTTCTTTTGGCGTTATTTAATTTCTCAGAGACTTATTTGGTCATTTTCGTGGCAGGCTGAAGCGATTATGAGGTTTGCCGGCGATAATAGCTCGAATAAGACAAGAACACCTGAGATTAACAATTGTAAAATCAAAAAGATATTGAAACCGCTGCCTTCCAAGCCTGCATCGAACGCTGACAATGAAGATCAACCTGAAAGACATCCCGTAGGTCAGACGCGGATCGTAGATGTTTTATATTGAAAAATGTGGCTGATACTACTGTAAAAGATAGAAAAAGGGTTTTAGGATAGAAAATTGTTTTTAACATTGTTTCTTGTTTCGTACGCAGGCCTTGAAATTGTCCGGAAATTATCTGTGCAGCGCTTCCTCCAAAAGCGAAAGGAGAGGTAATCAAACTCTAGATCATTTACATAGATTCTGTATATTCAGAAGATTGAATAGGAAATCCAACGAATAAATCATTTACCAATAATTATTTTTAGTGTAAATTTAGATGATTGAGTAGGCAAATGTGTATTAAAGCGATGAAGTGTTTTGATGCAGAATCAATAGCGTGGCTCCTTACACCACGATGAACACGGCGACATTGCCTTCGAAAGCGTGGAAAGATTCAGAAGATCAGATCATCCTCTCCTTGGCTTGTCCATCACAATGATTTTAAAATGTCGGTGGCTGCTATCGACTATTATTGCCATCACGCGACATTTATTGTTTTCATCGAGCTTTAAACTGAGCGAATTCCACCGTGACAGACGAAGCTTATGGGCAGCCGAAGAAAGTACAGCTTGTAATGGCAGTTTTGACTGTACCCTCACATTGTTAGGGTTGGCGGCCTAAAGCTGCTGAGCGATTACTCTATTTAGCAGCATTCATTTTGCACCGCACAAATTATATGTTACATAAATATTTAATATTTATTTTTGCCAATTGTATTTAACACTTTTTTGAACCCTTTCATTCACTTTTCCAGATGTGTGGATTCTGGACTGATTCCGTATTCAGGTTGATTAATAAAAGTTTTGTATAACCATTCTATATTTTTTTTTGGCAGAAAGAAATTTTGGTGAGATAAATCTACATGAAATTGCAATTTTAAATTATTTAAATTGTATTTTATGAATATATAAATGAATTTAGCTTATTTAATTTTTGTTATCATTTGGATTATATAAACTTAACCACTAAAATCTGTGAATTCAATAATTCCTCACTAAATTTCAAATAAAAACAAATTAAAAAATATCAAAAACTTAAAACCAATCTTTAACTAAAACCTAATTAAAACTTTAACAAAAAAAACCCTTTAGATTACAACCTAATTAAAGTTTTAACAAAAACAATAAGTACAGCTTCCACAACATAGTGGGTTGGCCATGAATAAAGCAGCATTAATTAGAATTCATGAGCTATTCCTGACAAACATTCAAAACAATGTTGTTACCAGTCCAACTACTCTTTAAAGCTAAATATCACTTCACAGATTTAAAAACGCTAGCAACCCACATAAACAATTTCGTTTTTATAAAACTCCAAAATAATTGGCTTTATTATAAGCGATTTCATTTTTTGCAAACCTCCAAATTCATTGGCTTGATGGTATATGATGATGACTTAATTTTCCCCTTTGAGGTTCGCCATGCTCTCCATATCTACAAACATCCTTTAATTCGTTCAATCCAAACAAGATAAAGCCACGCTAGGTTTAGAATGGCTTGGTATGCAGAGAACAGCAAAATCATTCTCAATTGCAGCAATATAGTTTGGTTGTAAATTAGTTTATTGTGATCTTAACAGGACAAAAGAGCATAGGATTTCTAGATATCGGTCCATTGGTTACTATATTTGCAGCTACCCAATTAAGGAACAAGTATCTTAATACAAAATTGCTTATGGTTAGGCGTTTTCTAAGTGGCATAAAGCCTTCAAAAATTGTGTTTACTAGTTTAAACATTGCATTGACACATAAAACCTCTTTTCTTTTTTCATTTTTCATATGTTCTTAGTCTATACATTTTTTTGAAWTTTTTTTGGATTGGGTCTAAAATTTAGTTAAAAATTTAGAAAAATAATTGGAATTGCAGAAAAGAGGTTTTATGTCTCACTAATTAATGTGGGATTCATCATAATACCATAAGGTTGTGGTTTGCTAAAAGTATTGGTTATTGAGAGGAAGAGACAATCTCTAGTTGTTTGCTTCTAATATTGAGGAGATTGTTAAACCTAGTTGGCTATGATAGATACTCTCCAACTAGTTATCTCCTAGTATGGTGTGTGGTTGAGATATTTTCTCAACTAGTTCTTAGTATGGTTAAGATGGCTTGCCTATCTTAATCCAAAGTGTGATATATTTATATGTAACATTGTTTATTGAATATGATATACTTAGTTTAGTTTTGTGTGAAAAGAATTCATGTCTACTCTCTCATTTGCTTTCATGGTATTACAAAAGGACTAGGCTTAGCTCCCTCACCGGAGGGCTCAAAGAGAGATGTGAGTTCTAATCCTCATTAGGATTTAGCGTAGGAGAGTGGATTGTTTTTTTGTTGTTACTGTTGAGTGGAGTGTTTACTACGTGTGTGAAGTACGAATTGTTTAATTTCTAGTCTTAAAATCCGTTGAGTGTGAATGTGCAATAATTTGTGTTGGAGGAAAGCAATCTGCTCAGTGTGTTGATTCCAAAATTGCGTTGATGAGTGAGAGGAGGAAAATTGCTTCCAGTAGTGGAGTAGGCACCCAACTATCGTTAGATTGTTCTATTGTTGTTGGTTGGAGTTGATGACTTGTGGTTGTGTTGTATGCACCAAAAATTTGTAACATCCTTGTTTCCCCCAGCTTGTAATTAATCATGTTTAATGATTTTCATGCCATGGTATGMAAACAATGTAAATGCATTATTGTTAAATTGTAAATTCCAACAACTAACTATGGGGTGAAGCCTTAAAAGTACMGGCCATGATACCATTAGAGGAAAAAAGTGAGGGAACATGAAGCGGGGATTCATGTGTAGTGAGCATCCCAAACCACCTTGATGAATGGTATAGAGGAAATAAGCATAGTTCCTCTAGTTTGTAGATGAAGAAAAAATCAGTTAATGGGAAGGGTTTGGTAGTTAAACAACCATCCTCCCTTAATTAATACATGTGTGGAGATCTAATGGAGGGGACAATACTTCCACCTTGTTTTTCTAGATTAACCCCACGAGTCCTTCTGACACAAGAAAAGAGAGGACAGGTCGAGAACCTTCCTAAGGAGATTACGTGCATGAGACTCACGAGAAACAAGGGGGTAAGAAGCTAGGATAGGTCTGGGGAAGAAAAGAGGTATCGATCCTAGGATGAGAGGCCATGAGCTTGATGTTAGGGATGCATATGAAAAACCTCAAGAGGTTGAGCTAGGAAAGGGAACTACAAAACAATTCCTTGGTGGTATCATGGTTGTAACATCCCTAGTTCTAATCCCCATGAATTATAACGTAATTGTATAAAGGTAAATTACGCTACTGAGACGATGTGTTGGGGCGAAGGGCCCATAATGATTTAATCTGGCCGAGGGCCGATTTGCATATTATGAACATTGAAATAATTAATAAAAGTAAAATCATTTGATGCAATACGAAAGAGATGAAGAACAATGGGGGTCTATGATTCTACAAGAGAGAGAGGGGTCCAAGGGGGAATTATTCATGGGTATTAATCCAACTCACTTTCCTGAAATTATTATCTTTGTGTATAACTTTCTATTTGTTGATTGAGTGTATGAGAGGCTAATCATTAAACTCATGTAAGAGGGTGGGTGTGAGTGGTCACATCCCATAGTTATTGTAGAGGATGGGTCAAGGTACAATCATCCTTGAGAAGAGTGTGAGTTAAGAAAGCAAGGAAGAAGATGGAATTCATATGTAGAATAGGGACAATTTTTACATGTAGAGTTTGGGCAGCAAAGGAGGAGCAGAGGACTGGGAAGAGGACCAACCAAGGAAACCATTGTTTGGTTGTGTTTTTATGCTAAGAAAGAGGAATGCATGCCTATAAATCGGGTTGTGAGCCTGTGGTGCGATTTTTTGTGGAGAAAATGACTCAGAGCCTTGTGAAGGTTGTTACAAGAAAATATGAAACAACTGAAAGTTCCTAGAGTTCCTAGTTGAATGATTCT
>JASDQU010736024.1:227790-271999 GCA_032191745.1 Picea mariana | reverse complement strand
ATATAATATATTTTCCTTACAAAAAAAAAAAAAAAAAGTAGATCACCATAGTATTGTCTTACTCATCTGAATTGCTAAAACTTAGTTTTTTAAAATCATATGTCGAGAAGAACAAGAGGTTTGAAACAACTCAACCAAAGCATCAAACATTTTCTTACTTATCTTCTTATTTGAAATGTGTGAGATGAAATGATTTTCTTCACTTGACTTCCTTCTTCCAAGGAGTGGCCAACTATGCTAGATTAGTACACTTCCATAGAAAAAAATTGGAAGCTCCATTCAACTTGTCGCACTCTCTGAGACTAGAAGTTACCTTACAGATTCTTAACAACTTTCAGGTGCACAAACTCAAAAGTATCTGAAGTAATAAAATAATTATTGGGTTCAAGTGCTTCTATAAAGCAACCCATGTTATCACATCCAACCACCTCAAGCAAGTTCAAGCACCTCTCCTAGTGAATTTTCATTTGAAATACAAAATCCCTCTTACACCTAGAGTGATTACAACCATATAATCTCTAATAAAATTTCTTGCATTCTAGAGTTCTATTGCAGAATGAAAATTTCACCTCAACAAGTGGTTCCTAGATCTCAGCCCTAAGAATTTTCAGCCTTAGGTATGTTACAAAATATAAACAAAACAACAACAAAATAGACTATATTTCAATTTGTAACAACTCCAATCCAGTAGGAAATTCAAGAGAAAAGATACCAATATGTTCCAACAAGTTTCAATCCCCTAGGGATATCTTATCATGCATATAACAAATTTGAAAACCCTTATATATAGAAGTAAATACATTAKTAAAACACCGTTTATCTTCTTCAATTACAATGTTAAATCTTTGAACATAATTTCCCTTAACTCATGTCAAATAAGCAAGACACATATAGCTATAAATTAAAAACCATGAAGAACATAGATGGTCGAAAATCAAATATGCAATTTACACTAGTACTGGACAACTAAAAGCTTCATTAAAATGCATATGAAAAAAATTATGCATTGGTCCAGGAGCATCCATAATGCTCAAAGAGATCCAAGAGGATCCAAAAATGCTCAAACATTGATCTTCTCAAACACTCTTGAAAATGAAACCATTGCATAGAGCTCGGTGATATCTTTTCAATGGTACAAAATTCGCCTCAAACATAGTTCCAATGCAAACGTTATGGTTGGTCAAAGTTTGGTCAAAACAAGGAAAAAATCAAAGAGGGGTGCCACGTGGTAGGCCCACGGGATACCACGTGGCATGTCCATACAGGACATACAACTGACAAATGACATCATGATGGAATCTACATGGTGATGTGGAAGTACGACATGATGCCATGTGTCACATGGAAATGGCATTTTTGAGGGTCCATTTGGACCAATAAAAAAATGCCACATGTCATCTGCATGGATGACGTGGCATCTGTATGATGAAATGACAGGTATATTTGGTATCCAAGTGGCAGATCCATATAGGTACAGGTGGTAGACAAGTGGACCAGTGAAAGCATGACACATGGACCAATCGGAGAATGCCACGTGGAACTCTCTGATTGGCCAATAATGGCTAAGGGAGAATCACAATTTGTTGGAGGTTGAATGGAATATAACCCGTGACCTATGAAGGAATATTCGAATATTCTAAACAATATTCTTTAATCTTAACCACAAGCCTCCTACCAATACTCCATGCATGTTAGTTGTTATAACTAACATTAAATATTATTTAATACTAAACCAATTTTTTCCAAGATTTTGGTTGGTGGTTTGGCTGACCTAGGCCTATTTAATGGGCTCAGAAACCAATTCCTGAGACATGAAAATGTGTTCCAAAAAGAGGAACTGCATATAATTTCATGCCAAGTTCAGAATTTTTTCTCGTTTTGCGTGCAAGAGGTGTCCCTCTTTTGGGTTTGTCTCATTTTGCGTGCCATATAGTTCTTTGAGGGAAGTATAGAGTGTTTATACTCATTTTTCTCAGAATTTCGAGAGGAATATGGTAGTGATGTCTATTTTGTGTAAAAATGCTATGTATGAAAATTATTAGTCCAATTTTTCATGTATTAGAGAGTGCCACATGGAACTCTCTGATTGGCCAATAATGGCTAAGGGAGAATCAAAATTTGTTGGAGGTCGAATGGAATATAACCCATGACCTATGAAGGAATATTCGAATATTCCAAACAATATTCCTTAATCTTAACCACAAACCTCCTACCAATATGCCATGGATGTTGTTGTTATAACTAACATTAAATATTATTTAATACTAAACCAATTTTTCCCAAGTTTTCGGTTGGTGGTTTGGCCGACCTAAGCCTATTTAATGGGCTCATAAACCAATTCCTAAGACATGGAAATGTGTGCCAAGGAGAGGGTATGCATAGAATCTCATTCCAAGCTCATAATTTTTCCTCGTTTTTTGTGCAAGAGGTGTCCCTCTTTTGGGTTTGTCTCATTTTGCGTGCCATAGAGTTCTTTGAGGGAAGTATAGAGTGTTTATACTCATTTTTCTCAGAATTTCGATAGGAATATGGTAGTGATGTATATTTTGTGTAAAAATTATATGTATGAAAAGTATTAGTCCAATTTGTCATGTATGAGACCCATAGCCTCGTTATGCATGCAAAAAGGGGTCTTTAAGCACCAATTCAAAACATAGTCATGTTTATACTTATTTTTCTTATAATTTTGTGAGAAAGTCAGTAATGACCTTTGTTTCTGGGATTGAGTAGAAGAATTGAAGAGACATCAAATTTGGCATTGTAAGCCCATTTATTATGATTTTGGCATTTTGAGAATTAATAAGAGTGATATATTTCTCTCCATTTTGGCACTCATTATTTTCGCAAGTCATATTTATCAGTTAATGAAGTTTATGGATAATTAAGACATTCACATGATATCTTGCAAATAGTCACGTCGATCTTCAATTTCCCGAATTTGGTTGGATGTTTTTGTGTATTTATGAACTAATTGACATCTAAGGATTTTCGGACTGAATTGGTATTAAACTTTGTTGATATTTCAGATCAAGCTTGGTATTTTCAGATCATATGGTATCAGAGCGAGGTTTTGACATGTATTTTCAAGCGAATTCTTACGAGGTCCAAATTTAATATTGGTGAAGGATCATTTGAAGAGTACATTCCAGATATTGGTTTGAGGCGTGCATTTCGAAAGGAGGAAATGACTTCAACAAAATACAAGGATTCTTCTAATCCAAATACTTTCAGTACTGAAGATACATTCTTTTTCGCATTCATGACAATGAAGTCCATGGTGGAAGAAATTTACGAGGATCGAAAGAAGGCCAATATAACTGGTAGTAAAGGCAAAGGAAATCCGCATAACTTCAAGAAGCAATCGAAGAAGCTGCATAACTTTTAGAAGCAATCGAAGAGAAAAGAAGAAAAAAATCCTAGATGTTCTCATTGCGAGAAGAAAGGGCATGATGAGAAGCATTGTTAGAAATCACATCCAGAATTGAAGCCAAAGTGGGCTCAACCGAGAAGGGATAAAAATAAGAGCACGACCATAGTTTAGGATCTTGGAACAAATTCTGAGGATGAAACTCAGGTTACAACTATGGGCATCAAAGGTAAATCTTGTGTTTCAAGTTTTAGATTGCGTACTTCTTATTCAAAGGCTAATGTAATTCTTGATGGAAGGAAAAGAAATAACCTATTTCATTTACGAGTGATCTCAAAGCACACTAATATTAATAGACTTGTTGAGAGTGGATCACAAGTGAATCTTATTTCAGAGAAAATTGTTCAGAATTTGGGATTGGAAACTAGGCCTCATCTGAGACCGTATCCTTTGGGTTGGATTTATGATCATTCTCAGGTACATGTAACTAAGCAATGCAAGTTACGGTTTGAGATCACATCCAGTTTCATTGATGATGTTGAGTTAGATGTGGTTCCACTTGACATTTGCAGGATGGTTTTGGGAAGTCCATACTTGTATGACAGGAAGGCCATTTTGTACAGGGAACATAAAAAGTATCATATTTTCAAGGATGGGATTGAGTTCATTGTGAGAGCTCATCAGATGAAGATGAATTTGATTTTTTTCACTACAAGGCACATGCTAGTTAATGCTAGTATCCGAGATCCATATTTACATCCTATGGTTGAAAGTAAAATAGGTCGTTTGGTTGATGTTGTTCCTGTTAACAAGGGAAAATATGTCGATGGTTCATTATCTTTCGAATCTGTATATTCAGTTTTGTTGTTCAATGTATTACTAATCAATAGAATATGGTTTTCTACTGCAACAATGAATGGAAGAGTTTGTGAATTTAAGGTAATGGTCAACTTGGTCAACAATGTTGTTTTAGTCTTCATTATGGTTGTGATGAGTCAAATGCTTGTTATCCAAGTAGAATGGATGGATGATATTGGACAAGTTAGGTGAAAGCATTGTCACTTTATTTCTGAATGATCCATACTTTTGGAGGTCCCAAAGTTCTTCAGTGGGGAGGTGTGATCCAGGAGGATGCAGAACACTCAAGGAGATCCAAGAGGATCCAAAAATGCTAAAAAAATAATTTGATAAAATGATATTGAGAATGAATCCATTGCATAGAGCTCGACAATAGATCTCCAACAATGCAAAAATATCCTCAAATAGAGTTCAAATGCAAAAGTTATGCCCGATCAAAGTTTGGTCAAAACAACGCAAAAGTCAAAGAGGGGTGTCACATGGCAGGACACCATGCTTCCATGTGACCTATCCATATAGTTCATACAACTGACATATGACGTCATGCTAACATCAAAATGGTGATTTTGCAACATGACAGGATGCCATGTGTCACTCGAAAATGACATTTTTGAGGGTCCATTTGGACCAATAAAAAAGTGCCACATGTCATTTGTATGGATGACATGGCATCCGTACGATAACATGAAAGGTATAGTTGGAATCCAAGTGGTAGATGCATATAGATACATGTGGTAGATAGGTGGACTAGTGAAAGCATGACACACATACCAATCAGAGAGTGCCACATGGTACTCTTTGATTGGCCAATAATGGCTAAGGGAGAATCAAAATTTGTTAGAGGTCGAATGGAATACAACCTGTGACCTATGAAGGAATATTCAAATATTCCAAAGAATATTGCTTAGTCTTAACCAGAAGCCTCCTACCAATACAACATGCATGTTAGTTGTTATAACTAACATTAAATATTATATTTAATACTAAACCAAATTTTCCCAAGATTTCGGTTGGTGGTTTGGCCAATCTAGGCCTATTTAAGGGGCACACAAACTATTGCCCAAGACATGGAAATGGATTGCAAATGGAGGTCCTGCATATAATTTCATTCCAAGTTTATAATTTTGCCTCGTTTTGCATGCAAGTGGTGTCCCTCTCTTGGGTTTGTCTCATTTTTCATGCCATAGAGTTCTTTGAGGGAAGTATATAGTGTTTATACTCTTTTTTCTCAGAATTTCGAAAGTAATATGATGATGATATCTATTTTGTGTAAAAATTATATGTATGAAATTTATTAGTCCAATTTTTCATGTATGAGACCCATAGTCTCGTTATGCATGCAAAAATGGGTCTTTAAGCATCGGTTCAGAACATAGCCAAGTTTATACTCATTTTTCTCAAAATTTTGTGAGGAATTCAAAATTGATCTATTTTTTTGGTATCGAGTAGAAAAATTGAAGAGTGACATCAAATTTGGCATTGTAATCCCATTTATTGTAATTTTGGCATTTTGAGAATTAATAAGAGTGGTCTATTTCTCTCCATTTTGGCACTCATTATTTCAGAAAACCGAACAAGGTTATTGTGAGGAATAAATATCCTCAACCTAGAATTGATTAATTTTTTGATCAACTAAAACAAACAAATATCTTCTCAAAGATAGGTTTTAGATCATGTCATCATGTAAGGATAAAGGAAGAAGATATTAATAAGACAACTTTTAGAATGAGGTATGGACACTATGAGTTTGTAGTGATGCCATTTGGTTTCACAAATGCACTAAATACTTCAATGTGCTTGATGAATGCAATATTTAGACAATACTTGGACAAGTTTGTCATCATGTTCTTTGATAAAATTCTTATTTACTCAAAATTAGAGGAGGAGCATGAATATGAATCAAGGTTAGTGTTAGAAGTTATAAGAGATAATCAATTTTATGCTAAGTTAATCAAGTGTTCATTTTATCAAAGGAAAATTCATTATTTGAGACACAAAATTTTTGAGAAAGGAATAACAATAGATTTAGAAAATATTGAAGCTATTATGGGATGTCCTAGACCTAAGAACATATTAGAGGTAAGGCCAACATGGGATTTGTTGGATACCGCAAAAGGTTCATAGAAGGGTTCTTCAAAATTTCATATCTAATTGCAACATTAGAAAAGAAGGGAGTTAAATTTGAATGAACATTACAATTTGAGGAATGTTTTCGTCTATTAAAGAAACTTCTCACTAGTGAACCCATTCTCAAGATCGTTGATTCAAATTAAAATTTTGTGGTATGTACAAATGCTTGCAAAGAGGAAATTAGTGGAATTTTTACTCAGAATGGGCATGCAGTTTGTTATGAATCTAAAAAAATTAAGGAGCGTGAAAATAATTATCAAACATGACTTAGAGCTTGCTACCATAGTGCATGTATTTAAAATGTGGAGACATTATTTGATGGGAAGAAAATTTGAGTTAAGGACAAACCATAGTGATATGAAGTATTTATTTAAACACTAGAATTTGAATTCCAAGTAGACAAGATTGTTATAATTTCTTTGTGAATTCGATTTTGATATCAAGAATATTAATGGTAAAGAGAACAAGGTTGTGATGCACTTGGTAGAAGGATACATGCAATGCATGTTACAACCACTATCATGTGTAAATCATATTTGAGGAACATAATTATTGAGGTTGTTATCTTAGATGAGTATTATCTTCAGCTCAAAGAAGGAATGCAAAAGGGAAATGCACAACATAAATATAAAGATTATAAGTTGGAAAATGATGAAATTCTTTTGCATAACAATAGATTGTATGCGTGTGTAGGTTTTCACAGTTAGTCATAATGTTGCTTGAACTTTCTGGAGATAAACTATGTATAAATATTGAAACGTGAGTGGACACTCCACCCATCATCATAGACAAATAAAGATGAAATAATGATAGAAAAGAGTGATTGGGTGGATATTTATAGGATTAAAAAATTAAGGTTGATTTTTATGGAAAAAGAGTTTCAACTGTTAGGAAAAATTATTAAAAGTTATTTAATGCTAATGGTAAAATTGAAATTAAAAGAAAATGTACAAAAAAACAAAGTTTAAGAAAAATAATTTGTTAAGGTTGTAATCCAATGAGAAAAAGATAGCTAAAAATGAGGAGAAGGGTAAAAAAGTAAAAAACAAAAAAGGGATTGAATAATATTAGAGTGGGGATAAAAGAAAATTAAACCAAGACACATAAATAAGGAAATTAAATAATAATAATATTAAATCAATCAATCAATAAAATAAAATAAAACAAATTGTTTAAAAAGAAGAAGGGATAAAGATCAATGATCAATACGATGAACAATGGGTTTCCAAGATTGGCTAAGTTTGTAGTCATATTCCTGATTAAAATTATTATAATTTTTTTCAATTTCCAACGCTTCCCAAATGATACGAATAGAGTAATAAGGTTTTGAATCTAGAATTTTAGTTTGGTCAAAGAAAATGATATGATTATATTTGTGGGAGTGTTCTATGATAGTTGACTTAGAGATGCGATTATGGACAATATTAGCTATACATTCTCTAAGATGAGATTTAAATGATCTACCAGTTTGGCCCATGTATGATTTTCCATAGGAGTGGGGACTTTTATAAACTCCTTGGCCAAGGATTGGATCAGATTTATCCTTTGTTGTTCTAAAAAAATGTTTAAGGGTTTATGTTAAGCACCAGATCTATTATAATAGCAGAAAGCAACAATATTGCAATGAATACCAATGAAATAACAACAAAGAACATACATATAGAAGCATAACAACATAATATATGGAACCACAATACCAAAATAATACCTATATTGATAGAAAGAAATGTTCACTTGCCTTTTCGAGGGGGCAACCTCTAGCAGAGAAGAGATCTATTACAATAATTCTCAAGACAAATACCTCTCATACCTTTTACTCTTGTTTATACTAATTCTATCCTCTAAAGAACATTATAGAGGAAGATCTTTCTAGAAGTAGAAGCTTCTATTATGTCTTCTTACATTGACTTGTTCATATTTATTAAATAAGCCTTGATGAGCTAGTTCTTTTGGAATCATTGCATCGGTTTTTTAATTCGACGTTTCAGACCAAACCAATGTGGTCCATCACCAGGAAGAGTTTTTGAGATATGAAGGAAATCTGATAGATCAAATGTATAAATATATGAAATTTTTTTAATAAAGAGTCGACTTATTAAAAATATAAAACCTAAAAATATATTATTAATTAATTTCTAGAACCTGCCCTTGTGGCTAGTGTTGGGATCCAATTCTGACTAATTTCCCAGCCATCATCTCTATTTAGATTCTTAGGTTGTTTTTCAATTTTGATGGCTTCCCTAAATTTCATATTGTTATAGTGATCTATCTTGGCAAGAATTTCGGCCTCTTCAATACAAATGTAATGTTTTGTTTTGTTCGAATGTTCTGCCAAAGATGAGGGATGAGTGCGATTGTGCTTGATATCAACGACATGTTCTTGAATCCTAATTCTAAAGGAATGAACTCTTTCTCCTATGTATTGTTTACCACATAAGCACATGATCATATAGACACCCTTCTATTCAATGGGATCAACAGGGTCTTTGACCGACCTAAGGGAATTCCTTATAGTGTTTAAGGGTTTGAAAGTTACCCCAATACTTTTCTTCTTCAAAATCCTAGCAAGCTTGTATGTTGTCCCTTATATGTAAGGTAAGAAAACGTTGGACACATCATTATTTATTTGTTACTTATTTCTAGGTCTCTTAGTGACATTTTGAAAGGCTTTAATCACTTGATGTTTTTTATAGCCATTATCCTTGAAAACATTAAGGAGATGGTTTTTCTCTTCATCAAGGTGTTCATCATCAAATATTTTGAAGGCCCTAGTAGCTAGGGTGTTGAGAACCCCTAATTTTTGGGCAGGGTGATGATGGGAATCGACATGAAGGTACTGCTCAGTGTGAGTTTTCTTCCTATAAACTTGGTGGGTTAAGGATCCATCGAGTCTTTTTATGACTCTAACATCTAGAAAAGGAAGTCTGCCTTTATCTTCAACCTCCATAGTGAATTTGATGTGACCATATTGTTTATTGAGGTAATTCACAAATTCATTTAATTTGTCACAACCATGGGGCCAAATGACAAAAGTATCAACGATAAACCTATTCCAGTATTTGGGTTGGAAGGGTGAGGAGATAAGGGATTTTATTTCAAAATCCTCCATGAATAAATTGGCTATTATGGGAGAGAGGGGGAATCCCATAGCAACCCCACAACTTTTTTCATATATGTCACCCTGGAAACCAAAAAACGTGGATTTCAAACAAATTTCAACAAACTTAGCAGTACCTTGGCCAGTGACGTTCTTGATGACCTCCATAGCTCCATAAATGGGAATTTTAGTAAAGAGAGAAACAAAATCAAAACTTATGAGGGTGTCATCCTTTTCCAATTTGATGTCTTTGATAATGTTTACAAATAAAGTGGAATCTTTAACAAAAGAGCTAGTATTTCCGACTAAGGGTTTGAATTTATGAGTCAGATATTTTGCAAGTTGATAAGTAGGACTTACTATTGTGTTGAAAATAGGTCTAAGCAGGGATCCTTTCTTATGAATTTTGGGAAGCCCGTAGATCCTTGGGGTGGAAGGGTAGCTAACAAGAAATTTCTTTTTATCATCTTCATTTATATTGCTTAACTTAATGGCATTAGAGACTTCCCTTGCAATCTTTTTTAGGGGATTTTTATTAAGTTTATTATAACTCCCACTGTTATTGATTTGGTCTAGCATTTTTTCAATGAAATCATCCTTTTTCATAATGACAACATCCCCACCTTTTTATGATTTTAGAACTACTAAATTCCTATTGTTGTTTAGGGATTTTAGAGCCAAAAATTCTTCTTTAGTGATATTGCTCTTTGGTGGTTTTACTCTACAGAGAATTACTAAGAAGCCTTGCTTGATTTATTCTTTAACATTATCTGAAAGGTTTTTAATACCATTTTCAATGTTGCATAAGATATCCCCGACATGAATTTTGCGAGGGGAAATAAAAAAGTTAATACCCCTCTCTAGTAACCTAGTAGTGTATTCATCAATGTGATGGGTTGATATTTCTCTTCATTGTTTCGATGCTATATATTATGTTGTTCTGCTGATATATATTATGTTGTTGTTTAGGGTGATATTGCTCTTCATTTTTCCAATAGTACACTGGAGAAACTAGAGAATTGTCTTTCAATTGTTGGATTAGTCGACAAGTTTTGGGGGCTTGCAGCCATTCCTAGCGA
This sequence comes from Picea mariana, assembly GCA_032191745.1. Classification (NCBI taxonomy): domain Eukaryota; kingdom Viridiplantae; phylum Streptophyta; class Pinopsida; order Pinales; family Pinaceae; genus Picea; species Picea mariana. Next base: position 261,468 of record JASDQU010736024.1, on the reverse strand, counting down.
ACAACTTGGAGTCAATATGGTACAATGAAGGAGAAGGAAAAAATGGATCCTTCTTATTTGTACTTTCTGGACAGAGAATCAACCACTACATTTTATTTTACCTTCTTATAAATGATCTCATAATCATAGCAAAATAACTTGGTCACCCATTTTTGTTGCTCTTGGGATGAAATCCTCTGTTCTAGGAAATACTTAAGGCTTTGATGGTAGGTTTTAATTTGGAAGCATTTCCCTAAGAGGTAAGGATGCAAGAGATACATAGCATGCAGAATATCCAATATTTCCTCTTCATAGATTGATTGGAGAAGATGTCTCTCCGAGAGTTGTTTGCTAGTGAAGGCTAAGGATCTACCCTCTTGCATGAGTACTGCACCAATTCCTTTTCCGAAGGCATCATATTCGAGGAAAAAACTATTTTTGAGGTCAGGAAAGGCCAAGAAAGGATTTGTGCACATGGATTCTTCCAATTATTGAAAGGATTGATCAGTTGTTGGAGTCCAAGTGAAAGCATTCTTTTTTAAGAGAGAAGTAAGAGGCGCTGCAATTTTTCCATAATTCTTAACAAACTTGCAATAATATCCTTTTAAAACCAAAAAACCATGCAATATCTTGAGATTTTTTTGTCACGACCAATCCTACATAGCTTAAATTTTCTTAGGATCCACCCTTACACCATCCTTGCTGACAATATGACCCAAGTACTCCACTTCCGAAGCTCCAAAGGAACATTTAGATTTCTTGAGAAAAAGTTGGCACTGAGAGAGTAGACTCAAAACTTAATCCACATGGGTACGATGTTCTTCCCAGGTTTTACTATAGATGATAATATCATCAAAGAAAACTAGGACAAAATGACGCAGAAAATGATGAAAAACATGGTTCATGAGACTTTGGAAAGTGGAGGGAGCATTACACAGGCCAAAGGGCATGACCAAGAATTCATAGTGACCCCCATGAGTGCGAAAATAAGTATTAGGAATGTATTCCTATTGCATATGTATTTGGTGGTATCCAAAATGTAGATCAAGTTTAGTAAAATACTGAGTACCACTTAATTCATCCAAAATTCCATCAATGACATGAATGGAAAATTTGTCTTTGATGGTGAGTTTATTGAGGGTGCAAAAGTTGGGACACATATGCCAAGTACATTCTTTTTTGAGTACCATGAACACATGGAAATAATATGGGATGGTACTAGGGAGGATAACACCTGCAGCTAGATATTCTTGAACAATTTTCTCAATTTCATTCTTTTGGGAAAAGGGATGACGATAAGGGAGAAAATTGGGAGGAAGAATGTTGGGGATGAGAGGAATGGAATGATCATGAACACCACGAGAAGGAGGAATTCCACGGGGAGTGGAAAAAATATATTGGTGTTTGGAGATGATACATAGGAGGCTAGGATGCACCACATGTGTCTTAATTGATTGAATAAAATGGAGCTGGGAAATAATGCCAGAATGACCTTTTTTGAGGAGCTTTTCCATTCGATGGGAACTAATGATCTTAGGGGATCCTATTGTGATTCCTTGGAATTTATATTTTTGTCCCTCCTGTTGTAATTGCATGATTGATTCCTTAAAATCCATGAGGATGGGACCAAGAGTGTGTAACCATTCTGCATCGAGTAAAATATCACAACCACCCATGTTAATAGAAAACATATGAGATTTCAAGTGGTACTTCCCAATTTGGATACACACATTTTAACAATGCCCCCCACATTTCATGGAACCGCCATTGGCAATCATGATTTGAAATTTGTTGACTGCATGTATATAGCAATGGGTTTCTTGGGAAATACAACGGTGAATAAAATTATGAGTGTTGCCATTGTCAATCAAGATGATGACCTTTCAATTCTTAATGTATCCAATGATATTGAGGGTTTGGGGAGAAAATAAGTTGGTGCGAGCATTCAATGAAATGACCGGTTCTACTTCTGGTTGGTCAGAGGGTGGAGTCATATCAGTTGGCTCAAGTAACTCTGCCACAGGGGGGGTCTCGAACTCTTCTTCAGAAACATCCTCATATATGGACATAAAAAAATTTTGTTCCTTACACTTGTGCCCCGAAAAATATTTTTCATCACAATTATAACAAAGGTCTTTGAGTTTGCGTTCTGACATTTCAACCCGAGTTAATTTTTGGATCTTGAAGGGAGTGGGAGGAGGGGCAGGGTTAGTAGGTCGAGTATGAGGAACAAAGGAAGGTTTGCGAGTTTGAGAAGATACAATTTGTTTTGCTTTCTTATCATGTTGAGTAGCTTCCAAACAACTGTGAGGGAGATCCATGAGGACCTGGGCTCAAATTTCCTCTTTGAGGCCCGTGATAAACAATTCCCGAAAGAAAGGATCAAACATGCCCTCTGTTCTGAAATCCAAGTGTTCAAAGGTAGATATAAAGTCTTCCACTATGCCTTATTGCTTCAACTTCGTCAAACGACCAAGATAATGGGTGTTAGTGTCAAAGCGGTCATATAGCTATGCCACAAAATGAGTACAAGCAACATATCCCTGGCGTGTCTTTCTACACCATTGACACCATTGCCACCATTGCCAAAGTTCTGGATCCAAATAGAGGACACCATAATGAAGTTTGGAAAGATCATCAGTAATGCCATGTGTTGTTCCTGAGATTGATTCTAAGGCTTAAAGAATAATGTCAGGCATCAAAGATTTTAAATGAAGTGTTTTTTGTGAGTGTTTTTTCTACCTTCAATTTTCTGGGAAATAATCTTTAAATGAAATTAATGATAAGACAATACAAAGGATGTATCTCGTTATATGAGTCGCAATTATAATGTCGAATGATGTAGAAATGATTTACAAAAATTTTAAAACAAAGTCAGGTATCAATTACAGATAAGTCTCACCTTGTTTGCAGTAGAAGAAAAGTAGAAGATGCACCCTTGAAAGGAGATAAAAATGTAGTAATTCACACAGGTCACAGGTCTTGTTTTACTCACAGTAATATCAGAGGAAAAGTTGTTACTGGATGAACTTATGATATATTATGATCATAGTAGATGTAGTACTAAATTGTTATCATTCACTCTTCAAGAACTATAGAAAGAAATTCAGAGAGATTGAAACACATAACTCAAATTGAACGAAACTTAGAATCTTTGTCTGCACTTGTATTGATATTCAAAAAACGTTTTCTCTTTTACATTCGGTAAGAACCAGCCTCAAATAGATCTAAAATATATCTATTTATACAAAAAATGTCTCAACTGAAAACCGTTGGAATTCCCACCATATCTGTCTAAAAACAGAATACAATCCGAATGAAATAACAACATGCAATTATTGTTGAGTTTTACTAGTGCTTGATCTGTCTCTTCATTTTCTTGTAGATGCACTCATTTTTCTTTGTTCTTTAAATTGGGTACACATGTCCATTAAGGCCACCACAATCATTTGGCTTATTGTCTTTTCCATTTGATTATGTTGCCATCTGTTCTTTCGAATGCGTTCACTGGGATAAAGAATTGCAGTTGAAGATATGGGGGTGGTAATTGGATAGGTATATCAATGCTGGCTCATTATAGGATGGCTAATGGTTATGGGGAAGAGTAACTATTCACGAATAGGATGACGTGGGAACACATGTCTAATAAGGAGGTGGGATGAGTGGATGCGATAATGCAGGTGGTAGGGATAGACAAGGTAAGTGATTTGTAGAGAGGGCGAAAGTGTAGGTGGTGAGGTAGACGGTATCGGGGGCGTGGAGGGTGTGACAGGTTGGAGGATGAAAGGTAGAGTAGGTGGATTACCAGTGGAGAAAGTGGACGATGTGTATTTTCTTTCATTTTCTCCCAGCTACATTCACTTTTCTCTTTTCATTGAATTGGGTGCACATGTCCATCAATGTTACCACGAATCTCGAAGGCTCAATATTTTCATTCAATTCAAAGGAAAACATCTTCCTTTGTACCTGTGGCAACTTCTCCTGGATATTTTTCACTTCTTGGACGGTGATCTGATATTGTAAACTTGGATTTACCAACAATTCATTGATTTCGAGTAAATTGATCTGGTTCATCTGTTGGATGGCCGAATGAATATTCTCCTTCTTTCTTCTGGAGCTTTATTGGTTCATTTCTATTTCAATCTACCACAATGCCTCTGAGATATTATTTCCTTCAAATTCAATCGAATTTTTATTTACTGAAGATAATGCCTCCAAACAATCTTTTTTTTCATCTCTGGCAAGTTTATTTCCTTCTTCTAGATTTGTTTCCCAGGATTTCAGGGCCATTTCGCCTTTTAATTGTTCAGAATGTGAGAGAAGGGTAAGACCAAGGACATTATATTTATGATTCCATATGATAACTTCCTGAAACTTAGAATTGGCTATGAAAGCATATTTTTCCTTGACATAAATACTTTTCAGAGAAAGGTTTATTGCCTGATAGCATTTCTGAATAGCATATACTTTTTGTTATAGCTCCTGCTGGGTAAATTCCAACTTCTCATTGATTTCTACTTCTTGTGTTTTGAAGGAAGTGATATCTATAGTTGTGTTCTCTGTTTGGGCCAATTTTTCCTGCAGCTATTCGATCAAATTTTCTTGTTGAGTGATCAAACCTTTGATGGTTTGTGAACTCTGGTAGATCAACTCAAGATTATCCTGTACCTGCTTCATTTGATATTGATGACTAGCCCTGATTTGTTCAATGTATTGATTCATCTTGTTTCTAACAGTCTTTTCTGTACTATGTATCTCATTCTACAATTGCTCTACCAAGAGACATTTTTGTTGCAATTTTTTGGTTAAATTGTCCACTGACCATTGATTGGTAGTGGAAAAATACCCTAGTGAATCTGCAACTTCCTTTGCAAACTTAGGATCATCTTGGTCTTTCCCATCATACACCAATCTTTCCCTTTTAGTGACTACTCCATCCTTTTGGTGAGATTCTCTTTTTACAATAGCTTTTCATTTCTTACTGAAAAAGAAACTTGAAGGAGGCATCTCTTCATGCAAGATAGGAGTAAGATCACCTACATAAATGAGTTCAGAACTAGGATTTCCAAAGCTGGTCTGTAAAGGGGTTAATTATGTAATAGGAGAGATAATTGTTGTGGAATGTTTTTGTCCTATTGTATTTGGGGTGCCAACAGAAGTAGCTGGCGTTGAATGAGGAACAACTTGTCCCAGATTCATGAAAGCTTTGAACCAAGCTAATACTTGTGGATCATTCAGTCCTGACAGTGATGTTTTTATTTCTTGAAATAATGTTTCTGGACATTTTGGGACTTCTTCAAATTTGTTCTTAGTGGAGCAACTTGTCTCATATCCTGTGGGTTTAGCTTCCTATGAAGAAGGCATGGGTTTTGAATCTCCTTGCAATATCTTCAGCATATTGTTTCGTGTATGCTTTTGAAATATGAGGAAACTAGCCTGTTGGTCAGGAGGCAGAGTCTAGAATCTACTTTGAACTTCTTCATAAGATCTATCTCCTCTAAACATCTCATCATAAGGAGAATCCTCATGGATTTATCACTTCATGTTGTATTGAGCCAAATGATTCTCCACTATCTTATGTGGATCATTTTTCTTGAATTCGATGTCAACTAAATTGACATCTTCCAGGGCTGCAACGTGGACTTTAGAATGACCAAAATCTAACAGTGTGAACATACCAATTTGAATGGGAAAAGTTGGCCAAACCTTTTTCTGACCTTCTTTCAATTCCTTGTTGATACCTCCTACTAGTTTTTGGTATGACACTTATCTACATACCATCGTGTCAGGTAAAAACCATGGAAGGGAATGAGGAGGAACATAACAACCAAATACTCTAATGTAGGATAAATTCTCCTCAATGAACCTACCTGCAAGTTTTCCCAAGTTCCCCATAATCTTTTCTGAAATTCTGGGTGGCGGGTGGCCATAGATAGCTATGTGAACAAGTACCACTACATTGTGACATGTTTCATAAAAGAAATTTTTGGCATTTTCTTCCCATAATTTGGAGTGGTAAAAATATATTGGCTCAGAACTAGTCGGGGTCCAACTCTAGTTCATCAGGGGTAATGGGGTCATGAAACAAATGGAATCCATAATATATGTTGACATGTAAAAAGGAGCAGGTTTCCCTTTTGATTTTGATGATTGATACTTCACAATTTCCTTGGACAAATTATCAGATAACATTTTAGCCTAATTGAAGGTATATCCCTCGACTACTTCATTCATTATGGCTACCCACTGAATTGAGAAATGTGTAGGGTTCTTCTTCCCAAACAAATGAGACAACATCATGGATATATATAACATATGAGCATCTAAGGACGTCGTGGCATACATACCATGAGTGTCGGCTCTGAATTTTTCCGGATGTCCCCACCAGGTATTGATTATATCATGACCATTTATACCGTATTGAATGCACTCTCTTCTCTCAAAATCTAGAAGAAATGTTGCATTGTAAGTATATTTAGGGGTAGAGGAAAGATTATACATTACTTGTAGATTCTCCAGTCAGAAAGAGCTGACAGAAGTCTGCCGGTGGATGATGACGCTTCTGGTTTGGATGTCGACATGTTCTAAAGCCTAATTTATCATATCATTGTAGGGTGTAATTTTGGGCCCTGCAACGATCTTATGCAGTTCTGAATGTGCTATAAATTTAAGCTTGGCTGAGAAGGACTTGTCGTCTTCCTCGACAGAGTCATCTGGACAGTTAATAATCTCATTCTCTAAGATATCAAAAACCTGCTTCCAAGACTTAATGGCGTTCGTAACTCACGGAGTTTTGTTTGATAGAAAATATGCATTTGGATTAGAATCATCATCTGATGCATCAAGCTTCTTTGTAGCTTTTCATGATGCCATAATCCTCAAGGAAATAGAATTAGCCTACCTGTAACAAGAGAATTATGTAACATCTACACTAAATTAAAAAGTGCTAATTTCAAATGGAAAAATGATTTTGAAATTCGAAGTGCTTTAGTCAAAAAGTCTATCGATCTTTGTATAGATATACTGACGAATAATTTATTAGAAACTTAATGGAATTTATTACCTGGTGATTTGCAATATTTTTTGAAATCATTAATCTTAATCAATCATAAATGTCATTAACACTTCGACGGTTCGACGTTCAGAAGTTTTGGATGTGACAGAATGGAAATATCTCGAAGTTTGAACTTGCAGAGTGATTAATTAATACTTAATCACGATTAACCTAAGTTATTAAATGTTTTATTATCCCTTTAAAACACTTTTTACTTTTTGTAATTACTTTGGTGCTTTGATACTTCGACGGTTTGTGAACTCAGTCTTTGTTAAAATTCTCGAAGGGAAATATCTCAGAGTGACGTGGCAGAGATGATGTCATTCTTGATGATGTGTCAATAAAAGAGATGTGCCACATGTCACTTGAAAACATGCAAATCATCCGACATTAATGTCAAAAATAAGTGCCACGTGTCAACCCAAGAAAATATTTTAAAAGACACGTGTCCCATGATGTGTCCATAGTCCTTTAGGAATTATCACGAGAGACTATCTTTGAGACTTCAGAGTTTCGAGGTTTTTGTTATTTAGATTTGTTGGAATACCTGAAGTGTGAAGCTCCGAAGCGACCATTAAAGACTTTCTTTTAAAAATCCAAGCAACTTCTAAACTTCAGAGATCATTAGGACCATTCAATCAAATTAGAGTAACTCATCGATGATAGATATTGTAAGCGCCTTATTGATAAATAAACACCAATGGATTTATTTTAAAATTAAAAGGAAACTCTCTAAGTTTTTTTGCTTTTTGGGTAAATATTTTTATTTCTAAGAGGAAAAATCTAAAGTTCAAAAACTTTCAAAATTATAAGTGTTCTAACATAGGCTCCATATGGGGATTGTGGCTCCCTGTGAGGCACGATAGAATGGTAGACCAAGTGCCTTTATTGGGTAAATAGAGTCATTAATGTTTTTTGAAAAACATTTTCCAGTTTTATTTAAGAATTAATCATACATAGAAATATGAAATTATCCAAGTCCAAAAATCTTCAAAAAATACTTAATGATTGATCTCAAGTTAGGCTATTTAAAATTTCCTTTTCCTAAAATTGATTTTGAAATCGTTTAAGAGAATCAAAATAATTGTAACTAAAATATCAGGCTTCGACTGACTTTGTTCGCTTCAAGGTTAAGCATATGTAGCATATTTATTTAGGGAATTCCTAGTTGGTTCAGGATGTAAATATCACCGGAAAGAGAACTAGATAACAGAGTAGGATATATGGATATGTGTGACAACCTTACATATATCATAGATATTGCTTCACTTCCAACAAGCCTGTTCAGTACCCCGATGAAGTTATCTACTTCTCCCATTGAATTTTCTTTCACCACTTTAATTAACACTTTTTCCTTTTGATGAGATGAGGGCAATCAATATACAAATTTCCTTTCACCATCTCTATTGGACAAGATGGGGGCAACCAAATTATGAATTTTCTTTCACCATTTGTCTTATACTTTAATATTTTGAAGTGGGGGCAATCAATTTGTATGTAAAATACAAGGGATGATATTTGTTTAAAATCTTTAGACTGAAAATAAGGTTTGTCAACAATTTTAAGAATACGCCGAAACTAAATTTCTTCCAATTTTCAATACATCTTTACCTATAGGAGAAAATTTTGGGAATTTTTAATTTTTTCAGGGGTCAACCTTGAGCAAATTAGTCAGTTTAAAATCTGTTATCAGAGATAAAATTATCAAGATTAGCTTAGACATACTTATTCAAATAAAATCAAAGGAACATACAAATTTTCACCTAATCTTGTTTTGAAATATGTTTTTTTAAGTTTTCAGAGTCAAGGTAAGTTTCTTTATTTCTATGAAGACTAAAAGAAGGAGAAAGGAAAAAGAAAAACCAAAATGGACAAAATTTGGGGATAGGTAAAAATAACCAAATCAAGGATCCGGAGGATTTGAAACAAAATATCCTAATCCCACATGAGCTTGTGTCTTAAATTCAAACTTCTTTCGAGTTCATTTATTATTATTATTTTTATTTTCATTTCAGAGATGGCTCTAAAATTTATCAGCATGACACTTCAAGTTATAATTTAATACATCACTGATTTTTTTGGTCAGGTGATAATATTATCATGTGAAAAACTTCCTTCACATTCATTTCAAAAGAATTTTTTAATTTTATTTGAACTATAAGAAGAGTAGGGACTCATACCTTATTTGCCTTTTGAAATTTCAGCGAGGAACATTATTTATTTATCACCTATTTTTAGAGAAATCAAATGCTTGAAAGATGAATGTCGGGTTTTTATTCGGTCTCATCTCTTGTTCAACAAGATCTATTCTACAAAAGGAATGGAATATAAAATATCAGATAATCCTGTAAAATACAGATGATATGTGGTAAACATGTTTTTATTTTTCGCTTTAATGATGTCAATCAATCATAAATTTATTGAAAATATTTACAACAAATGATCAAATGACTCAGATAATAAAAAGAAAAGAGAAATTGAAAATTAAAATTGCTAATGTCAATCCAATCCGATATATACAATAGGAAATCTAAAATGTAACTATTACATGAAATGTTTTAAATAATGCCCATTGATAGGAGCGTCAAGAATTTATCCATTAAGAGTTTCCAGTGAGAATGAGTTTTTTCCCTCAACAACTGCGATTTTGAAAGGTCCAAACCAGAGATGATCGAATTTGCCATGTTTCCCTGCATCTTCCTTTCTGGCTTCCCATTTAAAAACTAAATCCCCAGGAAGAAAATCTCTTTCTTTAAGTTTTTTTAATCAAAAAGGGCTTTCATATTATCTTGGTATTTTTGGAGCTTATCATCCACTTCTACTCTATTCTGCTGAAATTCGATGATTTGATTCATTCTTCTCGTAACATCATTTGGATCTTCATTTTCATCTTATGATACTGAGAGGGGGGTGAATCAGTATCAAGTGAAATTTAAAAACTTTTTCAACTTATACTTCAACCAGATTATATATTCAATTATATCCAATGAGAAATGAACAATAGTAGAAGAGTTACACCAATACACCACAATAAACCATGCACAATATGTGAGAAATAACCAATAGTTATTGTTCAAGGGAAGTAATGACTTCCAAAGGTAGCTACAAATTCCAAATATAAAGGGAGGGTTGACCTCTCCATCCTTTCCCCTTCCTTCTACCCAATAATATATGAGAGATAATGAAACTTTACATTAAATCATCACCATCAATCAATCATCACATAGAACCTAATAATGCTTCCTGAGACTTCTTCAACTTATGCAATTCTTCAATTCTTGGAATACTTTGATCCTGTAGATAATATTACTCAATGTATTCTCTGAAACTCCTCAAAGTTTCACTCCTTGAATCCTCCCCCAAAAAACGTTATAGAGAGAATGATAGACCTTATTCAATTTTGGTTTATTCAGGAGAGTGAACTTGTACAGAATGCCCCGCGCTCAATATTTAATACCAGATTCAGAAATTCACACACAAGAAACTACAACCTGTACTTTTTCCAATGAAATTAGGATCACTTCATTTGGATTCTCTATGAAGAAGTTATGACCATTTTACCCATAACACCTTTTTATGACTAGCTTCAAAACTAGTCAAAAACCCTATCTTCCACAGAGTTTATCTCCAAAATTATAGCGAATAAAGAGATTAAATTTTTTACCACAGGTACCTAGACATATATTCTCAATACAATACAAATTTCAACATCTGAATCTTTCTATAAAATTTTTTATAGAGAAAATGGTAAGATGACCTGTAAATAAGATACCTTAGAACACATCACCAAAAGACTTGATCCTTCCTTGAAATCCAGCCTTCTTTACTTCATATTTCCTTTGAAATTAGACTTGTGTGTAAAATGAATGTATAGTGATATGTATTTATACCCTTTATGTCACTTGATTTTAACATTAGGGCTGACCTGACACTTTCTTATTTTGTAATTATTTTCTTTAATTTTCTTCAGGGCTGACCTATACTTCCTTCTTCAATTCACTTTGTCATCCTCAAAAATTCATTTCTCCTCAACCATGAGGATCCAAGTGACGTGCCACCTACCACCGAAAACAACATGATGTATACTATCCATCCATGGGTGTTGTGTATGCATGTGTACTGTTCTTCATGTCCAAATACCTTCATCAATCTTGCGGTCCAAAACCAATGACTAGGGCGACATCAATGTAAACAACCAATATTCCAACAACATCCTGCTAGAGTTTCATTACATAAAGAGAAATATTAATAGGAATAATAACATAGGTACCATAAACTAATTGGAAAGGAGACATAACTATAAATTTCTTGGTGCCAATCCGGTTTGCCCATAAGGCATATTTTAAGTGTATATGCCAAGGTTTTTTATTTTCTGTTAAAAAATTATTGATTATAGTCATCAAACTATTGTTAGATGATTCAACCAACCCATTTCCCTGAGGATAATAAGCCATAGAATGACCTAAAATAATATTGTATTTCTGACAGAAATTGATCATTGCAATAGATTTAAAATCCTGAGTATTATCAATAACTATTTTCCTAGGACAACCAAATCTTGATAGGATGTTTTCTTCCAAAACGTTTATCACTACTTAATCTATAGCATTCCGAGTTGGAATGGCTTCAACCCATTTCGTAAAATAATCAGTAGCGGTTAGAATCCATCTATGTTGAGCACTCGATTGTGGATGAGTTTCTCCAATGAAGTCTAGTCCCCATTGTTGGAAATGAGCTTCAGATTTTACTGGAATCAAAAGTAAGGCATGAATCTTTTGCTTACCAGAAAATAGTTGGCATGAATTACAAGCTCTGACCCTTGAATTTACATCAGTAAACAATTTCGGCCAATAATATCCCTCCCTTAAAAATTTTTAAGTTGTTGCTCTCTAGGCATGATGTCCTCCACATACTCCTTCATGAAATTCGTCAATGACACCTTCTGTTTCAGATTCTATCAGGAAACATAATAGGAAACCCAGAGGGTCTTTCCAGTATAGATTGCCATCAATAATGCAATACTTAATTGCATGTAGCTTTAAAGTTATTTATTTTGAAGGATTCATGTCACTTGGACATTGAAGAGTAAGGAGATATGTTACAATATCACTGTACCAATATGAGGAGAAAAATATTTCTTCAATATGAATTATAGGTGCTTGATTTTCAATTTCCTCTATATCTAGAAGATAATCATGTGATTTGAAGTTATTTATTCCAAGCGCTCTGAAATTTGATTTGGATAACAACCTTTCTATACCTTGACCTTTCACTAGTTTCATTGGTTTCACTTCTAAATCAAACGCTTGAATTTTAGCCAACCATCTACCTCTTCTTCCATCACTGTCTGGCTAAACCAAGATATCTTTAATTGCATTTGTTGGTACATAAGAAATTATTTTGGAGTGCAAGACATATGTTCGGAAAGAATTGTGAGCCTTCACCATCGCATAAGCTTCTCTTTCGAGAATGTCATATCTTAGCTCTGCATCTCTGAGGCTTTTGTTGAAAAAGGCTATTGGTTGTTCGAATCCTTCTTCGTTCTTCTGAAGGAGCACTGCTGCAATAGTATGTTCGGAAGAAAAGGAGAATATTAATAATTCTTTTGTATAGTCAGGACTTACTAATACTTGTGATTCTCCTATGGCTTTCTTAACACGCTCAAAATATGCTTTGGCTTCTGCAATCCACTTTACTTCTCTGTCCGTTTTTAGCACATCTGTAATCAATTTGATTATTTCAACAAAGTTATGAATAAATCTCCTAAAAAAATTGATCTTTCCCAAAAAATATTGAATCTCTTTTCTATTTCTATGAATATTAATCAGGTCAATAGCCTCAACCCATTTAGGATCAACCTTAATTCCATCTTTTGAAACTACATATCCTAAAATTTTACCTTCCTACATGGAAGAGTGTAATTTTTTTGGGTTTAGAGACAAGCCAAACTTTCTGCACTTTCCAAAAGTTTGTCTAAGGTGCATCAAATGTTCTGCATTAGAGTTAGAAAAAAATGTTAGATCATCCAGATAAATAAAAACAAACTTATCTCTCTCGCCAACAAATGCAATATCCATTGCTCTCTAGAAAGTTGCTCCAGCATTCATTAAACCAAAAGGAATTTTATTATACATGAAAGTTCCCCATGGAGTAGTAAATTCAATCTTTTCTCTATCATATTCATGAACAACAATCTGATTGTATCCTGAGAAACTATCGATCATAGAAATTTTGTTAGCCCTTACTACCTTTTCTAAAACATTGTCCATTTTTGGGAGTGGGTAGTTATCTTTAATAGAAGATAGATTTAAGTTCCTAAAATCAACGTAGAGTCTTATTTCTCCATTCTTCTTCCTAATACGGACCAAATTGGCCACCCATTCAAAGTATATGAGGGTAACAACGATTTTTTCTTCAAGGAGTTTTTTAACCTCCTTTTCTATTACTGGCAGAAGAATTGGATTTGTTTGTCTAAGATTTTTCTTAAAAGGATTAATACCATGTTTTAAGGGAATATTTTGTTCAGTAACAGAAGTATCATAAGTTTTTAAATCATCACAAGACCATGAAAAAACATCTTTATATTGTTTAAGTAACTCAACATATTTACTCTTTATTTGTGCCAGAAGATATTTTGATAATTTTGGGATTTTCATTAGTTCCTACATTACAATATTCAACTTATTTGGGTTGAGGTTGCAAAGTAGACTTTAAAGGTATATCATCATGGTCAAACAACATTTCTAGAGGGATAAAACCTCTGGGAATTTGATTGTTTTTAAGTAAGAGCATGCAGTGATTTGCAATTTTATCTTGGAACTTTTCTGGGTTCTCTCCTTCCTGTAAAATCTAGGCTGGATCATTGTGATTTTCTTGAACAATGTGGGTCTCAGAAAACTCATCTACCATTTCCAAAAGCTTCTTGATTTGGTCATCATATTCAAACACTTTCAAATGTTGAACATTGTTTGGAATATAAGGTCTATGCCTCATCTCAATATGATATTTCAACTTCAAAACAGTAGGTGGTACGAAAGTTGCAACAACTTTGGCTAAAGAGTTAGCTTGTTGATTTTGCATTCTGGGAATAGAGTGGATGTTAAAGGATGAGAATAACTTCTCTATCATATCCCAGGAACAATTTCTATACGATCTCAATCTCGGATGCTTAGCTTGATATTGTTGTTTTATTTGTTTTACGATGAGCTCAACATCACCATAAACTATGAAATGTTCGATTTTTAATTTTCTTGCGGATTCTAATCCTAAAAATAAAGCTTCATATTCACATTCATTACTAGTATAATAAACATCCCATTGTAATCTATAAGAGAAAGGAATAATGATGCAGGAGCATTGCTCCATCGTAGCATGCGCTAGCTAATTAACACGCGTGGTGCACATTCAAGGAAGGAGAGGTGTCGCCCTCTCAATTTTACCTTGAGAATCCAAGAGGTGATCCAGGCATTAATTAGAGACAAGATTGAAGAGCCAAATATTTCTTTCGCATAAGTTGGAGATAAGGTCGCCATTAATAGGCTGAGGACAAAGTGGATTTGTGTTCGATTTGGAGCAGAATTGCCATCATTGTAATTTGGCCTTTTGATAGAAATTAGGGATGGTGATTTGACACCATTAGTCAGCTTGCGAGGGAAGCTTATTTGAGCCCCTCTTGTATAAACCTTTGTATTGTAAGAAAATTAGAAGTGAGTTAGGCAGGTTGGATAGGAGGAGGTCGATCAGAGCTGAGACTCGATTGCAGCTCAGAGTCCACCATTGTAATTTGGCATTCTACCATTAATAGAAAATGACAGTTTTTCCTGTTTTAGATTTATGTTCAATGGATGTTGTGTTTTGGATGTCTTTTATAGGTTTGTGAATTGTAGATGAATGTTAGAAATCCTCTGTAGGGATAGAGATACATTTTTCTATCCGCGAGTGTGTTGAGTTAAGTCCGGTTCTCTAGTCTAAGTGTAAGGAGTGCACGATAGAGAGAGGAAACTCTCTAAGCTGACGCAAGGAGTGCATGTTTGAACTCAGTGGAGTTAGAAGAGAATCTTCCAGGAGGGCACACCAGATTTATTCACTGACTCAGGGGGAAATTTCAAGGTGGTTAAGTCCCTTGAAAAGAAAGACTGTGTGGCAGAAAACACAGTTCAGAGTTACTAAAAAACTCTAGAACACTCTACCAGGAGGGCATCAAGCTTGCATGAGCATACCTAGGAACAACATAGTTGAAGGTGTTGGAGGATCCCAGAATTGCTGAACATTCTAGTGAAGGAAGGCTATGCGAGAAGTGAAATGACAAAGGAAAGGAGATGCCTTAAACCTTTCCATAAGGTCAAGGGAGAAGCCATCGAAGAACTGAGCCAAGCACAAGGAGTGTGCCTAAGGTGTTGTGAGTTCAGCTTATAAGCTCAGGAGGAAGGGCGAGAAACTGCCATGAGGGCACGAGAAACTCACAGAGGAGCTTGGAACTGTGGAGTTTTTCAAGCCGAGCAAAGTCGCAGGAGAGATGCACAGATTTCTGCAAGGAGTGAAGAAAGACTTTGAGAACAAACTAAGTCTCGAAAGGTAAAATTGCACCAAGTGTGAAAAGGAGTCGAGGACTTGCTGAAGTCCTGAAGATGGATAAACCACCCATCATCAAAGAAAGGACAGGTGGCATAAGATCGAGAGGTTCGGGAGCAGGAATTTCAAAAGGTTTGTCGGGAGAAAGAAAAGGATCTTCGCGAAGTCACGAAGAGAGATTTCAAATCCATACCGTTGGATTTGGAAGGGCACAAGGCAAGGGATTGATGCATCGTTGATTCACAATTGGAATAAGCAGAGTTGAGAGGAGACATGACTCACGAAGTCTGAACTCACGATTCGATCACAACCATTGATCGCGGGAGGAACGTGGGCCATAGATCTGGTCATGAAGAGTTTACCGATTCAGAAATCGGGGAAAGGAGAAATCATCTCACGAAAGTCCTGAAGTGCGGGGTCACGAAGGGAGTAGCCCATGGATACAGTCCATTGTCACATCAAATATGGAATCCTAGCACAAAGAGCTAGCAGCGTTGGCATCGAAGTTGAAAAGGACTAAGGAGAGGTTCCGCAGGTGCCACATTGTGGGTGATAAGGAAGTAAAAAAGGGTCTATGCCAAGTTGAAATGGTTTCATCAGGAGCCCAATGAACCATTTGGTTTGACGACTTAAATGATCCTAGACTAGGAGGTCGTGTAACCCTGTTAAGGAGGAGGGGAGGGTTTTGCGCCAGAGTGGTATTAGAGCATAGTTTCATCTGCAGATTTTAGGTAGAGGAGAAGCTGAGGATTCTCTCAGTTGCAGAGTGAGAAGAAGACTTGCCAGGAGGGCAAGAAGAAGGTGAATATGGCCACTTATGGTCATAAGAATGGATGAGGAGAAGTCCACTCACAGAAGAGAAAGGCATAGATGGACAAGGAGCTTAGTGAAATCCGAGCATAGATGGAGAAGCTTGCATTTAATATGCAACAAAAATCAAAGGTACACTGGAGGTATGAATGGCCTTTGAAGAGGACAACCAAATGGCATGTTTAGAAGTTGTTGGCCAGAAGGCAACAACAGGTGTTGAAGAGGTGGTTGAGACATGCTGAAAACCTCAGTCATAAGGGAAAGAGATATGGCAAGAGTTTCATATATTTCTAGGTGGGAAATGAGAAGGGATCAGTGGATCTCATAAATTTCCAGGTGGGCAGATGAGACATCCTAGATTGCCAGGTGGGCAAGTGTAACATACCCAGCCACCCATAGGCCGGGGTATGCTACCTTCAAGTCTGCCCTTGGACTTATTTCTCTTATAGATACCTTTTAAAATTTAAGGATGCATAAAAGAAAAGACTTTAATGACATGCACATCAATATCCAGCAAGCATGCATAGTCTAAAGATTCAATTAAATGATAATTAAATATACACAGTGGAAATACATTCATATACATTTAAATGATACCATAACATAGAGCACTTATCTTTATGAAAGATGACACCAAATGGCTACAGACCAAGGACGTTCCACCCAACCATAGACACTATTGTTCTAAATCTCAACAGGAGTGTCACCCCTAAGCCAGGGCTATGAATCCATAAGGATGGTTCCAGAGTATTACTTGGCTTCTCAAACTAGTCAGCACCCAATCTCTCATAGGCTTCCCAACTCTCACAGCAATCCAAGTACCCATCTCTCTTCTACCCAAATTTCACCACCTGAGAGAATGAGCCTCCACCCTTCTCTGCCACGTAGTCCCTCAGGCAGTCCTTCTCCTTAATTTGGGCTCTAGTGAAACTGGTCCAGAATCTCAATGTTGGAACTCTCAGGACTTGTAGCTGTGAGCAAAGCTGGACACAGGCCAACACAGGCCAACACATCTTAGACATGCGGCCTTAGGTCATGGCTGGATCACACCAACGACCACTAGAACCAACTATCCCGTGGCTAATCTTTAGCAGTTTGGCTCCCTTTCCCCGAGCCAAGACGCAAATGATGGATCGATCAATGAATGGGTAAGTGGGTGCATGGAGGTGCATGTGTAAAAGTGCATGAGGGATAGAATGGTGTGAATGCAGAAGTGAAGGACAAACGAGCCAAAGACCAACCCCCCATCAGACCAGAGGTAGGTTTAAGTAATTTCAGGGGGAATCAAGAACCTCTTGGCCTTTCCCAAGAAGCTCATGTAACTTATCCCATCCCTTAGACAAAAAGGGTAATTAGAATAGGAATAAACACTTATCCCCTCAAGCCCCCTCTCTTGTGGAATCATAGCCTCCTATAAATCTAGTCCTCGTCCATCTAGCATCCAACCGTGTATTTATTATTATTAATGATAAAAGCATTACATGTCTTGGGCACATTGGCCTCTTAATAATTGTTTGGGAACTTTGGCCTCTTAGCATTGTAACAATACATTATTTAAAATGGGGGTTCAAAACCTGGGGTGTTACATCTCGTCCCCCTTATTTTGGCACTGTCCTTAGTGCATATACAAACTAGAGATCAAAATCTCAAATTTATTCAAAAATCTATGGGTACTCTTCTCGCATGGCATATTCATTCTCCCAGGTAGCATCTTCAGGACTGTAGCAGGTCCATTGAACTTTTATCAGCTCTATAACCCGATTCCAGAGCATTTTGACTTTTCTGTCCAATACCCGCACTGGATGAACCTAAAAATCTCCCTCTGTCCTTACCTAAATTAGATGCCAATCAATAACATGGTTAGGATCATGTACATATTTATTTAGTGAAGAGACATGTAATACATTATGCACATTCATGGAAGCAGGCAATGCAAGCATGTATGCAATTGGCCCTATTCTATCCAATATTTCAAATGGACCACAGAATCTGGCTGCCAGCTTCGTACAACTTCCCAATTTCAAAGAGCCTTTATTGGGCTTCACTTTCAAAAGTACATGCTCCCCTACTTTAAAATCTCTAGCTGTCCTGTTCTTGTCTACATAAACTTTCTGTCTATCCTAAGCTTCCTTTAAATTCTACTTGATCTTGACCACCTGGTCTTCCATGTCCTTGAGAAACTCCGGCCCAAGTGCCACTCTATCTACTAGGTTGTCCCATCTTACTGGAGTATCACATTTCCTACCATACAAGGCTTCAAATGGGATCATTCTTAATGAATCTTGATACCCATTATTATATGAAAACTCAACCAAGGGTAAGTAATCTTCCCACTTAGATGGCTTATCCATCACATACATTCTCAACATGTCTTCAATTATTTGATTGACTCTCTCTATTTTCCCATCTGTCTAGGGATGATATGTTGTGATAAAGTTTAGATTTGTGCCAAATCCTTTAAACAATCCCCTCTAGAAATTGGAGGTAAAATTTGTATCTCTATCCGAGACAATTGTCCTAGGTATCCCATGCAACCTAGCAATTTCCTTGAACCTTCCTGAAAATTTCTGCAATATTAGCCGTTGTATGCGTTGTCTTCACATACACAAAATGAGCAGCCTTTGTTAATTTTTCAACCACCACCATGATTGAATCATGTTTCTTATTCGTTTTGGGTAATCCTATGATGAAATCCATGGTGATCACTTCCCATTTCTTCTTTGGGATTGGCAATGGTTGTAGAAAACCCACTGGGTGCCTATGCTCAACCTTTACCTTCTGACATTCCATACATCGAGTGATGTAATCAACAACATCCTTCTTCATTCCTGGCCAAAATAACTGGCTTCTTACTGTTGTAATTGTTTTCTAGTAACTGGGATGTCCAACATAAGGAACATTATGCATTTCCTTCAATAACAAATTCCTTAGTTATCCAGAACTAGAAACATAGATTCTATTTTTATGCATGATTAGTCCGTCTTCCTTTATCTCATACTCCTTTATTTTCTGTTGTACATCTCCTTGATGTAAGTTTTCCTTTACCTGTAGGTAATGCTGGTCTGTAACAAGACCATCCAAAATTCTACTCTTCAAGTGTGACTGATGCATACTGATAGTAGTAGCATGCATGAGATGCACTCTTCTACTAAGTGCATCAACAAATTTATTCTCCTTTCCCTTGATATGCTTGATATTGAAGTCATATTCAATTAAAACTTACAACCATCTTGTTTTCCTGACATTCAAGGTTGGCTGGTCAAAAAGATACTTCATGCCAATGTGATCTATCCTTAATTCAAATTTCTTCCCCATGAGATAATGCCTCCACATCCTCAAGGTGTGAACAATGGCAACAAGTTCTAAGTCATGGGTGGCATAGTTCCTCTCATGTTCCTTAAGCTTTCTGGACTCATATCTAGTGACATGTCCATTTTGCGTGTGGAATCCCCCAAGTCCTTCCTTACATGCGTCTGTACATACCACAAAACTTTCATTTGGGTCAACAATCTTTAACACAGGTGCAATAGTAAGTAATTCCTTCAACAGATTAAAATTCTTTTCACACTTGAGTGTCCATTCAAATTTATTTCCCTTCTTTTGAAAATAAGTGATGGGATGAGCAATCTTAGAGAACCCTACTATGAACCTTCTATAGTAGCCAACTAATACCATAAAATATCTGACGTCTGACACATTTCTAGGTGTTGGCCATCCTCTAATGGCTTCAATCTTCTCTAGATCTACTGCTATGCCCTGCTTTGAAATAATGTGTCCCAAGTAATGGATCTTCTTTTAATAAAAATACCACTTACTCAAATTGGCATATAACTAACATTCTCTTAGTACTTGCAATACCAGTCTTAAGTGATGTTCATGCTCCTCTTCAGAGTTAGAATATATAAGTATGTCATCTAGGAATACTATGACAAACTTATCCAAATAATTCATGAATATGCCATTCATTAAGCACATGAAGAAAAATGGTGCATTGGTCAGTCCAAAAGGCACCACTACAAATTCATAATGCCCATACTTGGTCCTAAAGGCTGTCTTATGAATGTCTTCTTCCTTGATTCTTACCTGATGGTATCCTGCCCTCAGGTCAATCTTTGAGAATATCTTTTCTCCTCTTAGCCAATCAAAGAGGTCATCAATTTGGGGTAGAGGAAACTTTTTCTTTATAGTGTACTTGTTCAACTGTCAGAAGTCAATACACAGCCTCAAGGTTCTATCCTTATTTTTGACAAAAAGTACTGGTGCTCCCCAAGGTGAAACACTTGGACGTATGTACCCTTTCTTCAACAATTCCTCCAACTGCATTTGTAATTATTTTAACTCTAGTGTGCTCATTTTGTAAGGTTTTTTTGACACCGGGGCAACTCCTGGCACTAAATCAATTGAGAAACCTATCTCCTTCTTGGCAGCGATCCGGGTATTTCTTGGAATACATCTTCAAATTCTTGTAGTACCAAGAAATCTTCGAGGCTTGTCCCCTTTGTATTATCTGTCCCTTCCACATGAGTTGCATACAATTGACATCCTTTCCTAAAACATCTTTTTAGCTGTAAGGATGAAATATACCTTATAGAGATGGGTCTTGGAATTCCTTTCATAGTTCTTTGTTTTCCATTTCAATCAAGACATGTAAATGTCTTGTTATGACAATCTAGGACAACATGATGCTTGCCCAACCAATCCATTCCAATAAGAATATCATAAGACCCCAATGGTATGATATTTAGATCAATACTAGTATTCACACCATTAAGACTTATGGAACAACTTCTGACCATATCATGGATTCTTCTTTTGGTCCCAGTGGCTAACTGAACCAAACTTGTTTTTCCAAGTTTACTTTTCTCCAAATGTAATCTATCCACTATATTAGGATCAATGTAGCAATCAATTTCTCCTGAATCAATCAAAATAGCAACATGTTGATTTATGATCTTACCTTCCACCTCAATCATATTGGACTGGTACTCTGCTTGTCGATCATCTAAAGCTGCATAGGTTCTTCCCATATCTTCGACTGTTGTAGCCTATTGGATGTTGTGCACAATCTTCACTCTGTCCTTTTTGTGTGAGCAATCCTTGTACAAGTGATCTTCCTTGCATCCCCAACATTAGATTGGTGGTCTTCCTCTTTTTCCCAAGGAATCTTCTTTCTTGAAATCCCCCTTATCATACTGATCTTGATGATTTCTATTAGGCTCATTCCTATTGAAGGAAGGTTTGAATCCTTTCCTCCTCTGATCAGACTTCGCATTTTTCTTGTCCTTCCAATATTTTTGTAGGGATTCTCTTCCCTGGCCTTGCTCATACATGTATTTAACCTTCCTAATAGCTTCAGTCAAGGTCTTGGGTTCATCATACTTGAAATTTTCCTTATAAAAGGCCGACAATCCACTTAGAAATATCTATATTTTCACTTTCTCATCACCAATGAACCTGACATACTTTAACAATCCCAAGAGCTTCTTCTTGTACTCTTGCATAGTCATGCTTCCCAACCCGAGTTTAAATAACTCCTGCATTTTCTTGTCATAGAAATGCTCTGAGAGGTACTCCTTCTAGAAGTACTTATTGAACTGCTTCCAAGTGATCATACTTTCATTAACATGTTCCACTTGCTTGAGTTGGTCCCACCAGATTGCATCTTTCCCGTGTAAATGGTAGGTGGAAATCCTGGCTTCCAAATTCGATGAATAGTTATGAAACTGAAAATATCTTCGGAGTCAAAGAAACCATGCTTTGACATCATCTTCCCTTTCTCTTTCACCATCGAAGGAAGGTGGCTTGAGATTCCTCAGCTCTCCTTGCAAACTATCTATCTCTTGTTTCCTTCTTTGGTGTATGACAGGAGACACCTCTGGACTTCTTACAGGATCTTCCGATGCATAAAAATTTCTTTCTGAGTAAGGGGGTGAGTGGTGTCCACGAGCTCTGATAGAACTTCTGGAATAACTAGCTCTTCCATGATTTTCCCTTCTTTCATGGCACCTGCCTTCTTCCTCTTGTCTTGAGTTTGATCCCTTATTCGTTTGTCTTTGTAGCTGATTTAAGCTCTGCAACACTTGAGCATTTATCTGAATTTTCTCTCTCATCAGTCTCTTGTTGTCTTCTTTGTAGCTCTATACTTCCATATTCAGTTTTATTACCATTTCTATTAATGTTTCTTGCTCTCATTTCACTTGCGTCCATTGGACTCTATCTTTGCATTACCAACTCTAGTATTCTGGCCTTCAGCCTCCTTATCATGACTGGAGGCTCCCTCACCTTCATCCATTTCCTCAATACACATCCTGAGCTGATGTGCTTAAGCCCCTTAATTCTGCAAAATGTGCAAGTGACCATTTTGTTAGAATTATGCATATGATAAATAAAATTGCCAAACCATGCTACAAGTCTCTTTCTTCTTTTTTTTGTTCATGGAGATCATATCCCCATTCTCTAAAAAGAACAGTGTCATGTTTTCCTTGGCCAACACAGAACTCATCCTGCGCAAGCGCTTCCTTCAAATCACCTTCCCAGGTGACCATGGCTAGAAACCATGACTAAATCCTTTCTTAGCACCTTTTTGTCTCGAAGACAACCAATCTGGCACTTAGCCCTCCTTCCCTCAGCTCCCAATCTGCATATGACCCTGTGCTTAGCTGAAAAAGAGCTTGTCCAGAACTTTGGGACTTCGAAACTTTCATCTAGGACCAGATCAACGGTCCTTGTCCTCTTTCACTATCAACGATTGAGGTCCACTTCGGGACTCTCTGCTTCAAGAGTCTCAACTTTCCTAGCTTGCCTCCTCCCGAAACACTTTTACTAGGAGTTCATGATCTACCAATAGGTGTCCTCCCATAGATCAATGGTTGTGAATCTCTTTGGCTCTTTGGGCTTCAAAAGTTTCAAACTTTCCTCTCGCACTTTCTCCCAAAGTGATTTCACCTGAAGTCAACAATCCTTTGACTTGTGTCTTCTGGAATCAACAGTCGATACATACTCCGGCCTTCAGGCCTTCAGGATTTTTTGACCCAACTCAACCTGTCACATCTTTCCCCTCCAGAGTGCCCAGTCTCTGGACTGCACAATTTGTCGCCATGTGGTGAAATACTAGAAGCGGAAACAAGGCCTAATCAGCTGAGTGACACATGTCACGTTCTATTTGACCTTTCAATACTCCAATTTCTCAAAAATTACTAACATGTGGCACACACTTCATGTGTCCACGTCATCCCAGGTGATGTCCACAAGCCATGTCACTTCAAAAATTATGGGGTCCACATCGCCTCCTGGTGACATCATCATGCCCCATCACTTCGACTCTTTGGGCTTCAGGACTTCGGGAGTTTCCATGCTAGCACACTTCCAATTCTCCCGATCTCCACATTCCTGAACTGGCCAATCTGTCACCATGTGTCCTTCTCAATCGGATGACTAAGATTCACTTCGGGTGTTCACTCGGAGTTCATGGATATACACCACGTGTCCTCCTTAATATGACGACTACGATTTCTTTGGGTCTCCGGACTTCGAAAATCTCAAATTTCAAAACTTATCTAGCTCCACTGGCTTTTATCCGAAGCCATGGATCTGGTGACGCATGGCTCTCGGTAGATCAATGGCTGAGATCCTCTCGGATGATCGAACGGTCGAGATTTACTTCATCTCTTCGGCTCTCCGGGATTCATGTGTCTCAAATATCAACTAAAAACCTCTCGAACATATTCCTCTAGAGTTACTAATCTGCTGACACGTAACCTCTTGGCGATCTACAGTCGGGATCTACTTTAGGCAATCCGACAGTTGACATTTACTTTAGGTCTCTGACTCTCTAGGCTTCGTGAGTTTCAACTCTCAACTTCTCCTCGCTCACTCTTTCCCAGAGTTCTTTCACTCGGAGCACACGATCGGTTGACGCATGTCCTCCTATGGATCAACGGTTCCCATCTACTTCAACTATTCAAAGTTTTGATGTTCAATCCCTAACCTATTACATCACTGCATGCCTTTCAATTTGCGGGGGCATGTATTGGCATTTTGGAGTAACCCGCTTTTCACCCCGCAATTCTCTTGATGCTGACACATAACCCCTTGGGGAAACCGCGGTTTGGATTGCGGGACTGCCTGGGGAAATTATCTCCTATGCCACTCGGTTCCCCGTAATGCCACTTGTCTGTTGATATCCCTCTCCCATGGGGTCCGACGGTTTTGATCTTAACCCTTACTTCCTTTTCATTGGATGACCCCTGTTCGAATGTCCTTCAATCCAACGATTTTGGATCTCTCCCGATCCTACAGTGGAGATCGCTCCTGAATTCGAAGGGGACGGTCACGATCCTTCAAACCCCTTACACAGGTCTCTGACGTTCTATCTCCCACGTAGATTCCGCAATGCCATTCCTCTTGATATTTTCAACTCCATGGTCAAAAATCGATATCAACCTCGAGACTCTGACCAACAGACCCGACCCATATCGACCCAATGTTTCAACCAGAATCTCTGATGCCAAACTGTAACATACCCAGCCACCCACAGGTCAGCGTACGCTACCATCAAGCCTTCCCTTGGACTTCTTTCTCTTACATATACCTTTTAAAATTTAAGGATTCATAAAACAAAAGATTTTAATGACATGCACAACAATATCCAGCAAGCATGCATAGTCTAAAGATTCAATTAAATGATAATTAAATATACACAACGCAAATACATTCATATACATGTAAATGATAACATAACAAAGAGCACTTATCTTTATGAAATATGAAACCAATTGGCTACAGACAAAGGATGTTCCACCCAAACGTAGACACTACTATTCCAAATCTCAACAGGAGTGTCACCCCTAAGCCAGAGCTATGAATCCACAAGGACAGTTCCAGAGTATTACTTGGCTTCCCAAACCAATCAACACCCAAGCTCTCACAGGCTTCTCAACTCTCACAACAATCCAAGTACCCATCTCTCTTCTACCCATCTTGCACCACTCGAGAGAACAAACCTCCACCCTTCTCTTCCATGCAATCTCTCAGGAAGTCCTTCTCCTTAATTCGGGCTCCAACACAACTGGTCCAGACTCTCAATGTTGGAACTCTCATGACTCACAGCTATAAAAAACACTGGACACAGGCCAATGCATCTCAGACATGAGGCCTCAGGTCATGGTTGGATCACACCAACGACCACTATAGCCAACTATCCCATGGCTAATCTTCAGCAGTTTGGCTCCCTTTCCCTGAGCCAAGACGTGGATGATGGATGGATCAATGAACGAGTAAGTGGGTGCATGGAGGTGCATGCATGAAAGTGTGTGAGGGATAGAATGGTGCAAATTCATAAGTGAAGGAGTAAATTCACCAACGAACAACCCCCCCATCAGACCAAAGGTGGGTTTAAGTAATTTTGAGGGAATCAAGAACCTCCCGGCCTTCCCAAGAAGCTCACGTAACTGATCCCCTCCCTTAGACAAAAAGGGTAATTAGAATAGGAATAAACACTTAGCCCCTCAAGCCCCCTCTCTTGTAGAATCATAACCCCCTCTAACTCTAGTCCTTGTCCATCTAGCAACCAACCATGTTTTATTATTAATAATGATAAAATCATGACATATCTTGGGCACACTGGCCTCTTAATAATTGTTTGGGCACTCTGGCCTCTCAACATTGTAACAATACATTATTTAAAATGGGGGTTAAAAAATTGGGGTGTTACAGCAAGGGAGAAGAGATGATCTCAGTTGAGAGTTCATTGGCAGATGAGGAGGAAAAAAGAAAAACCTCACTCAGATGGAGATTCACGCAGAACTGTGAGCCGTGTGAATGAAGATGATGACAAGTTAGAAACTTTCATCATAGCGACGGAGGAGGATCAAAGGGACGTTTTGATCATTGGGGGAGTTGAAATATTCCTACCAAGTGGCCAAGGAGAGGCTAGCATAGATGTTGCAGGTGCGACAAGGAGACAACAAGAAGAGACTGTCAAGGAAGAGAAAGGATAGATACTGATGTCTATCCCGATAGAAGGAGAACATCATTCAGCAGAATCACTTGACTTTTTCAGCCAGGAAACTGAACAAGAGATGACTGCAGCACTGGGGTCTATAGCAAAAGGAGAATAATACAACATAGAATTTTCCGATCTGTGTGAAGAATTTGAAGCTCTTGAGAGGAGAGTGGAAATGCAAGGCATGCATATCCAACAGGCTAAGTTGGAAGCAAATGAAAGACCACACCAACATGAGGAATAGTTGGAGGAAGTTGGAATGGGAACAACCAAAGGGCCGACAGGAGCGAATCTGTTAGGGGAAGTGGTAGTTGAGTAGCAGTTTAGTGATGAGGAGCCTGTAGGAGTGGAGACTACAATAGAGTGGAAAGGTAAGGCCACAAAAGAAGAATATGTCTTGGGAAATCAATGTGATTTGCCCATCGATAAGGAGCGAGTGCAACGAGCTAGAATACAACAAAAGAACCAACGAATGAAGTAGCTGGACGAGGTGATCGAGGAGATAAGGAAGGTGATGTTGGAGTTGGAAGAATAAGAGGTCAAAAATAGGAATATGGACAAAAGGAATCCTGCATGAGCAACAAGGATGATGCAAGAACATTAGTGGCGAAGCAGAGGAGTCGAGAGATAGCTCTAGGAGAAAGATTGTGATCTAGGTGGATTTCAGCCACGTTGGAAATCTCATGAGAAGGAGCTCATGATTTTTTCCACTGTGGAGTATGATGCAGGAGCATCGCTTTATCGCAGAACACACCAGCTAATTAACACGTGTGGTGTGCATTCAAACAAGGAGAGGCGTCGCCCTCTCATTTTTTCCTCAAGAATCCAAGACGTGATCCAGGCATTAATTGGAGACAATATGGAAGAGCCAAATCGTGCTTTATCACAAGCTAGAGATAAGGTCGCCATTAATATCCTGACAGAAAATAGGGTTTGCATCCGATTTGGAGCAGAATTGCCATCATTGTAATTTGGCCTTTCGATAGAAATTAGGGATGGTGATTTGACACCATTAGTCAGCTTGTGAGGGAAGCTTATTTGATCCCCTCTGTATAAACCTTTGTATTGTAAGAAAAGTAGAAGTGAGTTAGGTAGGTTGGATAGGAGGAGGTTGATGAGAGCCGAGACTCAGTCGCAGCTCGGAGTCCACCATTGTAATTTGGCATTCTACTATTAATAGAAAATGAGAGTTTTTCCTGTTTTACATTTTTGTTCAATGGATGTTGTGTTTTGGATGTCTTTTACAGGTTTTTGAATTGTAGATGAATGTTAGAAATCATTTGCAGGGATAGAGATATAGTTTTCTATCCACGAGTCTGTTGAGTTAAGTTTGGTTCTCTAGGCTAAGTGCAAGGAGTGCATTATAGAGAGATGAAAATCTATAAGTCGACAAAAGGAGTGCGTGTCTAAACTCAATGGAGTCAAAATAGAAGCTTCTAGGAGGGAACACCGGATTTATTCACTGACTCAGGGGGAAATTTCAAGGTGGTTAAGTCCCTTCAAAAGAGAGACTGTGTGGGAGAAAACACAATTCAGAGTTATTGAACACTCTAGAATAATCTTTCAGGAGGGCATTGAGCTTGCGTGAGCATACGCAGGAACAACATGGTTGAAGGTGATGGAGGATCCCATAATTGATGAACATTCTGGTAAAGGAAGGCTTTGCAAGAAGTGCAACAAAAAAGAAAAGGAGATTCTTTAAACCTTTCCATAAGGCTGAGGGAGAAGTCATGAAAGAACTAAGCCAAGCACAAGGAGTGCACTTAAGGTGTTGTGAGTTCACATTATAAGCTCAAGAGGAAGGGTGAGAAACTTCCAGGAGGGCACACGAAACTTGTAGAGGATCTTGGAACCGTGGAGGTTTTCAAGACGAGCAAAGTCACAGGAGAGCTGCACAGATTTCTGGAAAGAGTGCAGAAAGCCTTCAAGAACATCCTAAGTCTCGAAAGGTAAAATTGCACTAAGTGTGCAAAGGAATCGAGGACTTGATGAAGTCCCGAAGACAAAGAAACCAACCATCATTGAAGAAAGGACAAGTGGTAGAAGATTGAGAGGTTTGGGAGAAGGAACTTCGAAAGGTTTTCTGGGAGCAAGATAAAAAACTTCCCGAAGTCGCAAAGAGAGATTTAAAATCCAGACCGTTGGATCTGGAAGGGCACATGGAAAGGGATCGACGCATTGCTGATTCACAATTGGAAGAAGCAGATTTGATAGAATACAAAACTTGCGAAGTCTGAACTCACGATTCGATCACAACCGTTGATCCTGGAAGGAATGTGGGCCATAGATCTGGTCCCAAAGAGTTTGTCGATTTGGAAATTGGGGAAACGAGAAAGTAGCTCGCGAAAGTCTTGAAGTGCGGGGTCGTGAAGGGAGTGGCCCACAACTAGAGTTCATGGTCACATCGAAGAGGGAATCCTAGCACAGAGAGCTAACAACGTTGGCATTGAAGTTGAAAAGCGCTAAGGAGAGGGTTAGCAGGTGCCACATCACGGGTGTTGAGGAAGGGAAAAAGGTTCTATGTCAAGTTGAAAGGGTTCCATTAGGATCCCGACTAACCATTTGGTTCGACGACTTGAACGATCCTAGACCGGGAGGTCGTGCAACCCCATTAAGGAGAAGGAGGAGAGGGGTTTGCACCAAATAACATACTCATCACCCGGTGCCACAAATAAATCTCCAGCTCCTGATCCTTCATAGGATGAAGCACCATCAAAGAACATTTTCCACATCCCTTCTCTAACATTTATATTTTTGTTTGAGAATTCTATTTTTTGATTTTATTCTTCTATACATTTTTCAAAATCATCATCTATAGATAATATACAATTTCCTAAATCTTGATCAACAACATAGACTGGGTATTTATTGGGGTTTCGAGGGTCGCTTACAGTATACGCCAGTCTAGTTTCTCTGTATGGTCAAGTAAATTGTCCACCAAAAATCAGAATTGTAGCGTAGGTCATGTCTAGCTGAACCAATCCTCCTAGATTAGCGTCCCAAGATCTAGATAGAAGCATGCCATACTTGGCAAGAATGTCAGCAACAACCACATCCATAAGAATACTTTTCACAGGAACCTGAGCAAGATTTACAACTAAATCTTTAATCATACTGAGAAACTTAACCTTTCTAGAATCAAATGAGTATAAATCTTGATAAGGTCTGGTAATTTCAAGGCCTAATTTTTCCATGATAATCTTAGGAATTAAATTATGCGAAGCTCCTGAGTCTAACATGAAATTGTGAAGTAAATTATCGTGCACAATCAATGTAATATAGAAAGGAACAACACAATCTTTACTGTTTTCAATGTGTGGTACAAACATGATTGTAGGTTTTTCATCCTGCAAATTGATAACATTAGCTTGACATTCAACATCAGAAAATTTTATTTCTTTAGCAATTTATTTTTTATAGATTGGATTCCTAACAAGTTGAACTAGAGGCATTGGGATTTTAATTTTATTAAGTTTGTTCTCTAAATTGAAAGTCCCAATTGTTTTTTCAATTTCCCCGGTCTGAACTTAAGTTTCTGTATTTTCTGGCTTCTTAGTCTGTACTTCTTTTGTTTCAACTTGCTTTGCTCGAGCAACTTGCATTTCAATTAATGTTTTTGTAATTGTTGCTTCATTTGATTTATTTTGTGATAAAACATTTTGTGGTGGAATATTTGAGAATTTTTTTCACTTGGCCTCAAATCATATTTAAGTTGAAGCTCGACCATTATTGAATCAACGAGACCTTTGTATGTAGAGGCTCCCAAATTGTTGATGTTTTCCTCATCATTAAACAAATATTCCAGATCCAGGGATTTCTCATAATCTTGTTTGGTTAGGTGAGTCTCAAGATCATCATCATTGAGGTTATTTAGATCTTCATCTAATTCATCATAATCTTGCACCTCATCTCTTTGTATGAAATTCTCAGTTTTAAAAAGGTCTTGAATCTTTTGTTCCTCATTTTTTTTTTCCTTTGTTGTATCTAAGGATTAGGATTTCTCCTGAATTGATTTCTAACATATGGATCATGTTTGGCTTGTTCCATTTCCATCCTGGAAATTTTGTTCGATAAATCTTTAATAATTTTTTCCATCTCATCCATTTTTTCCTCTACATATTTTCCAGATCCAGAGGGCCCTGCATGTTCTTTAAAATGCATGGGTTCTCTTGTTCCCATATCAACTTTAGTTTTCAAATTCCCAGATTCTATCATATTTGATTCAATATCTATATCATCATTTTTCATCCCTGCTAAAGTAGTGGATCTTCTTTCTCTCAAAAGTAGAGCGAAATCAGAATCAAAAGCTCCTGCAAAAGTGACTTTTGCAGCTGGTTGGGAAAGTTTAACTTCAGCCGGGATTTTATGATAAATATTATTAAATATTTGAATGAACTCTAGGACTAATTCCAATGTCTTCTTTGTCAAGGCTCTGAATTCGGTTAAGTAGTAAAGATGATTTTGTTTCTCACCTCATTTCTTTATGAAGGAAGTTTTTAGATCATTATATGATGGTATAAAACCTACTGGAAGTCCTCTGAACCAAGTTCTTACCTGTACTTTGAAAGTTTGTACTAACAATATCATGTAAACATCCTCGTTCTCAACACCAAGAATATCAAAAAATTGATCGAAAAAGGCTATATGCTCTATTGCTGTCAAATCCCCTTCTCCCGTGAATTTAGGGAGGCTCTTCATGTAATTTTCAGGTAAATCATGCAGGACAACAGGAAGAACTAAGGGATCATATCTAGCAGTGACCTTGGAAAAGATCCTAGGGTGTTGATCTTTTCCACCAGTCCCTGCACCTCCAACACCTCCAACACCGACCATTATTCAAGTCTAGGAGGCGGAATTCAAGGACTAAATAGGAGATTATCAAAAACTTCAAAAGACTCATCTACTAATCTTTTGACTACTTCGGGATGGTGTGAATTAAGTTCAATAAAATTATTGTGAGAATATGGAAGATCTATATGAGGGGGAAAAAGAATACTTGAGCTTGGTTTCTCATATTTACCAGGTGTATAGATAGGATAAGTAGTAGGTGATGAATTTGAGTATAGAAAATAATCTTCAGGGTTTTTCGAAACATAAACTTTTACTTCAGGAAGAGAAAGAATCGGTTGAGTAATGATGATAGTAGGAATCAAAATGGATTTTTTTTTCACTGGTAAAAGTATCTATCAATGAAACAGGGATGGTCTGGTCAATCTCAAATCTTATTTCAGGAATAATTACTTCTAGAGTTTCTAGTTTAACTTCACATTTACTAGTTGATGTTTCAACAAAATGAACTTGTTTAGATATTTCTTTAAGAATTAGTTCTTCAGCAAGAATTTTAGCATTAACTTGCGTAAATCTATATTGATAGACCTTACCTACTAATGAAAAAGTTTTTCTAAGGTATCCCTTTGGTTTCAAAAAATTTTCAGGATCCGAAACTGGCATAGCCTTCTTTTCGTCTGGGTTTTTCCTGGTATTCTTTCGACATAATGCCCATTTTGTCTATAATGGAGTCCCTAGGTGAAAGATAAAGTAAGCCTTACCACGTATTCAATCTTTGTTCAACATCAAAGAACAAAATTTAACTTTGTCATTCTCCCAGAGAAAAAACGATTTCGTTTCTCTATCCTCGACAATGGTTCCAAAAAGATGTTGTTCCTTAGATTGATTCTAAGGCTCAAAGAATAATGCCAGGCATCAAATATTTTAAATGAAGTGTTTTTTGTGAGTGATTTTTCTACCTTCATTTTTCTGGGAAATAATCTTTAAATGAAATTAATGATAAGACAGTACAGAGGCTGTATCTCGTTATCTGATTCGCAATTATAATGTCGAATGATGTCGAAATGATTTACAAAACTGTTAAAACAAATTCAGGTATCAATTACAAATAAGTCTCACCTTATTTGCAGTAGAATAAAAGTATAAGATTCACCCTTGAAAGGAGATAAAAATGCAGTAATTCACACAGGTCACACTTCTTGTTTTACTCACAGTAATAACAGAGGAAAAGTTGTTACTAAATGAACTTCTGATATATTATGATCACAGTAGATGTCGTACTAAATTGTAATCATTCACTCTTCAAGAAATACATAAATAAATTCAAAGAGATGGAAACACAAAGGAAACACATAACTCAAATTGAACGAAACTTAGAATCTCTGTCTGCACTTGTATTGATATTCATTTTTTT
The DNA here is from genome assembly GCA_032191745.1 of Picea mariana. Taxonomy (NCBI): domain Eukaryota; kingdom Viridiplantae; phylum Streptophyta; class Pinopsida; order Pinales; family Pinaceae; genus Picea; species Picea mariana. The sequence continues at coordinate 228,849 of JASDQU010736024.1, read as the reverse complement.
TTCTCTTTTACATTTAGCAAGAAGTAGCTTCGAATAGATCTAAAATCTATCTATTTATACAAAAATTGTCTCAACTAAAAATCGTTGGACTTCCCACCATATCTGCCTAAAAATAGAATACAATTCAAATGAAATAAAATCATGCAACTATTGTTGAGTTTTGTTGGCCCTTCATCTGTCTCTTCATTTGCTTGTAGATGCACTATTTTTCCTTTGTTCTTTAAACTGGGTACACATGTCCATTAAGGAAACCACAATCATTTGGATTACTGTCTTTTCCATTTGATTCCATTGCCATTTGTCCCTTCAAATGTGTTCACTGGGATAAAGAATTACGGTTGAAGATGCGGGGGTGGTAATTGGATAGGTAGCTCAGTGCTGTCTCGTTATGGGATGGATAACAGTTACGGGGAATAGTAACTGTTCACGAATAGGATGACGTGGGGACAAGTGTCTAATAAGGAGGTGGGATGAGTGGATGCGATAATGCAGGTGGTAGGGATAGATGGGCTAAGTGATGTGTAGAGAGGGGGAAAGTGTAGGTGGTGAGGTAGACGGTATCAAGAGCATGGAGGGTGTGATAGGATGGAGGATGAAGGTAGAGTAGGTCGAGTACTGATGGAGAAATTGGATGTTGTGCATGTTCTTTCATTTTCTCCCAGCTACAATCACTTTATTTGTTCATTGAATTGGGTGCACATGGCCATCAATGATACCACGGATCTCGAAGGCTCAATATTTTCATTCGATTCAAAGGAAAACATCTTCCTTTGTACCTGTGGAAGGTTCTCCTGAATATTGTTCACTTCTTGGATGATGATTTGATACTGTAAACTTGGATTTACCAACAATTCATTGATTTTGAGTAAATCGATCTGATTCATCTGTTGGATGGCCGACTGAATATTTTCCTTGTTTCTTCTGGAGCTTTGTTGGTTCATTTCTATTTCAATCTTCCCCAATGCCTTTGAGATATTATTTCCTTCAAATTCAATCAACTTTTTATTTACTGAATATAATGCCTCCAGACAAGATTTTTTTTGCATCTCTGGCAAGTTT
>JASDQU010736024.1:198870-227645 GCA_032191745.1 Picea mariana | reverse complement strand
ACTTTTTAATATAGATCCTACTGGGAAACTTATAGCTTCTCAACGATTTATATTTCTTTTGTTTTCAAGGAAGTAATATCTATAGTTGTGTTCTCTGTTTCGGCCAATTTGTCCTACAACTATTCGATCAAATTGTCTTGCTGAGTGATCAAACCTTTGCTAGTGTGTGAACTCTGGTAGAGAAACTCAAGACTATCATGTACCTGCTTCATTTGATACTGATGACTAGCCCTGATTTGTTCAATGTCTTGATTCATCCTGTCTCTAACAATATGTTCTATACTATGTATCTCATTCTAGAATTTCTCTACCAAGAGACCTTTCTGTTGCATTTGTTTGGTTAAATTGTCCACTGACCATTGATTGACACTGGAAAAATCCCCTAGTGAATTTGAAACTTCCTTTGAAAACTTAGGATCATATTGGTATTTCCCATCATACACCAATCTTTGTCATTTATTGACTACTCCATCCTTTGGCGAGATTATCTTTTTACAATAGATTTTCATTTCTTGCTGAAAAAGAAACTTGAAGGAGGCATCTCTTTAGGCAAGATAGGAGTAATATCACCTACATAAATGAGTTTAGAACTAGGATTTTCAAAGCTGGTGTGTAAAAGAGTTAATGATGTAATAGGAGAGATAATTGTTGTGGAATGTTCCTGTCATGTTGTATTTGGGGTTCCAGTAGAAGTAGCTGGTATTGAATGAGGAACAACTTGTCCCAGATTCATGAAAGCCTAGAACCAAGCTAATACTTGTGGATCATTCAGTCCCAACATTGATGTTTTTATTTCTTGAAACAACGGTTATGGACTTTTTGGGATTTCTTCAACTTTTTTCTTAATGGATAACTTGGCTCAGATCCTATGGGTTTATCTTCTTGTGGAGAAGGCAGGTGTTTTGACTCTCCTTGCAATATATTTGGTAGAATGTTTTGTCTATTATTTTGAAAGCTGAGGAAACCAGCCTATTGGTCAAGAGGCAAAGTATGGAATATTCTTTGAACTTATTCATAAGATCTAACTCCCATGAACATTTCTTCATAAGGATAATCCTCATGGATGTATCACTTCATGTTGTATTGAGCCAAATGATTCTCCACTATCTTATGTGGATCATGTTTCTTGAATTCGATGTCAACTAAATTGACATCTTCCAGGGATGCAACCTCGACTTTAGGATGACCAAAATCTAACAATGTGAACATACCAAATTGAATGGGAAAAGTTGACCAAACCTTTTTTCTAAGTTGCTTTCAATTCCTTGCTAATACCTCCTGCTACTATTTGGTATGCCACTTCTCTGCATACTAGCCTGTCAGGTAAAAACTATAGAAGTGCATGAGGAGGAACAAAACAACCAAATACTTTAATGTAGGAGAAATTCTCCTCAATGAACCATTCTGCAAGTTTTCCTAAGTTCCCCATAATATTTTCTGAAATTTTGGGTGGCAGGTGGCCATAGATAGATATGTGAAAAGGTACCACTATGTTGTGACAGATTTCATAAAAGAAATATTTGGCATTTTCTTCCCATAATTTGGAGTGGTAAAAATGTATTGGCTTGGAACTGGCCAGGGTCCAACTCCAGTTCATCAGGGGGAATGGGTTCATGAAACAAATGACATCCATAATATACATTGACATGTAAAAAGGAGCATGTTGCCCTTTTGATTTTGATGATTGATACTCCACAATTTCCTTGACCAAATTATCAGATAACATTTTAGCCCAATTGAAGGTATAACCCTCGGCTACTTCATTCATTATGGCTACCCACTCAACTAAGAAATGCGTAGGTTTATTCTTCCCAAATAGACGACAGAGCATCTTAGCTATATATAACATATGAGCATCTAAGGACGCTGTGGCATACATACCATGAGCGTCGGCTCTGAATTTTTCTAGATGTCCCCACCAGGTCTTGATTATATCATGACCATTTCTACCATATTGAGTGCATTCTCTTCTCTCAAAATCTAGGATAAATGCTGCATTGTAAGTATATTTGGGGGTAGGGGAAAGCTTATACATTACTTGTAGATTCTCTGGTCGGAAAAATCCGACGACAGTCTACTGGTGGATGATGACGCTTCTGGTTTGGATGTCGACATGTTCCAAAGCCCAATTTATCATATCAATGTAGGGTATAATTATGGGTCATGCAACAATCTTATGAATTTATGACTGTTCTATAAATTTAAGCTTGGATGAGAAGGACTCGTCATCTTCCTCGGAAGAGTCATCTGAACAACTAATAATCTCATGCTCCAAGATATCAAAAACCTACTTCCAAGACTTAATGGCGTCCGTAACTCGCGAAGTTGTGTCTTATAGAACATATGCATTTGGATTGGAATCATCAAGTGATGCATCAAACTTCTTTGTAGCTTTTCGTGGTGCCATAATCCTCAAGGAAATAAAATTAGCCTACCTGTAACAAGAGAAGTCTGTAAGCTCTACACTGAGTAAAAAAATGCTAATTGCAAATGGTAAAATGATTTTGAAATTCGAAGTTCTTTATTTAAAAAGTCTATTGATCTCCGTATAGATCTACTGATGAAGAATTTATTAGAAACTTATTGGAATTTATTACCTGGTGATTCAAAATCTTTATTGAAATCATTAACCTTAATCAATCATAAATGTCATTAATAATTTGATGGTTAGACGTTTGGAAGTTTTGGATGTGACATAATGGAAATCTCCTGAAGTCTGAACTTGCAGAGTGATTAATTAATACTTAATCACGATTAACCTAAGTTATTAAATGTTTTATTATCCCTTTTAAACACTTTTTACATTTTGTAATTACTTTGGCGCTTTGATACTTCGATGGTTCATGAACTCAATCTTTGTTAAAACTCCTGAAGGGAAATATCCCGAAGTGACATGGCAGAGATGATGTCATTCTTGATGATGTGTCAAGAAAAGAGAGGTGCAACGTGTCACTTGAAAACATGCGAATCATCCAATGTAAATGTCAAAAATAGCTGCCATGTGTTAACCGAAATAAATAAGGGCGAAAGGGGGAGTTCAATAAGATAGGTCTAAAATAAGGTTTTGTGGGGTAAAACAAAGTTAAAATGATAGGTGTCAAAATGATCCAGGTGAAAAGGGGAATCCAATGAGATATGTCTCAGATAAGGGTATTGACAGGTCCCATTTAAAAAAAAATTATTTGCTCCTTTTTTTTCCCTTTTTTCTTTCCTTTTCTTTTTCCCTCTTTTTTTTTTTTACTTTGCTAGGGTTTTGTGCAGATCTGAATAATACCATAGTATCAAAATGCCCAAATTATTAACAAAAAAATGAAATAAATGTACAATGATTTTTGCAACCTGAATGCAGCAAGAAAGGTTGCAGGGCAATATATCTTCTCTTTTCCTTTTCTGTTTGTAATTTTTGCAACCCGAATGCTAGAGAAAAGGTTGCACAGAAATAGATCTTCTATGTTCCTTCTCTGTTTGTTTTTCTTCCCAAGGGTTAGGTTTTTCAGGGTGCCTACAGATAAGGGTTTTCCCTGTGTTATAGCTCTCTAATATACGTGTGGGTTCCAACAGTAGTACTCGGCCCAATATCTCAGGGAAATAACTAATGAGGCTAGACCGTACCCTTATCCATACTACACACTACTGAGGTACTAGAGAGTATCTTATTGAGTGTTGTTCTTGGTGTCACTATAACATTCAAGCGGTCAATTGGTTGATCTATGGATAGTTTCAGGATAGCTAGGGGGTCTTCCTATATACCAGAGGGACGTGGAAGCACAAGTCCATATAAAGGTGTTTTCTGATGCCCTACCACTCGAAGGGGTACCAATAGGGGTTACAAGGGTGTCCAACAGATGTGCACTTAAGTACCTCTTGTATTTCCTACATGTATTCTTTCCCGAATGTGGATTTACGTGTTGAATGATAGATATATGTAACTTAAAGACACCTGAATGCATCTCTACCCTAGAAAAAAAATTTAACCGACAAATCTTGCCAAGGAAAGTGCTTTGATACCACTTCTTAGGAACCGGATCTATTATAATAGAAGAAAACAACAATATTGCAGTGAATACCACTAGAATAACAACAAAGAACATAAATATAACAATGGAACAAAAAAATATATGGAACCACAACACCAAAATAATACCTTTATTGATAGGAAGCAATGTTCACTTGCCTCTTCGAGGGGGCAACCTCCAACAGAGAAGATCTCTATAACAATAATTCTCAAGACAAATACCTCTCATACCTTCTACTCTTATTTATACTAATTCTATCTTCTAAAGAACATTCTAGAGGAAGATATTTCTAGAAGCGAAAGATTCTATTAGGTCTTCTTACATTGACTTGTTCATATTTATTAAATAGGACTTATTAACTCGTATTGGCCTTTATTACATGGAAATATATTATTCTACCTACATGATAAGTTGTGGGTTTAGGTCTCTAACATTTTATGGGGTTTAAAGAGAATTTTGATATTCTTTTTGGCCAAAATCTTAGAGATGTGATCTATAGGCCAATTGTAACTGTTATATGAGCTCCTACTCATGGCCTATCTCGCTTCCTTGTTGATAAACTTTAATATTTTATTGGAAACAATCCCTCATTTATTAAATATTCCTATGATTTTCTTCAAAAATCTCAACATATTCTAGATGAACAAGACATCATGGGTTTTTTTTAATGTTGTGTCCTTATTTACCAAAATCCTAGTTTCAGAATCCCTTGACCTTATCTCCAAACTAGTGGACCCTTAAACCCTTAAACTTATTACAATATGTATCAACTCGACCTTCTTCACCTTTAAAGGGAAATGATATGAACAAATAGAAGGTACAACCATGGGGTCCTCCTTATCTCTAGTTGTCGCCAATATTTTTATGAAACATTTTGAAGCCTTGGCCTTAAAAAACTTTCATATTAAGCCCAAATTGTAACATCCCTGCTATAATATCCAATTTAATTAATGCTTAATGTATATATAATGTATGGTTGTGGCCAAGCGATGTATATGTGAATTTTATTTATGAATTTTAATAATAAAATGTGATGCCAGCTATTGGGGGACATAGACAGAGATGTGGGATGATTAATCCACAAGAGAGGGGAATGCCTAGGAGTGTCTTAGAGGGGTCCAAGGGGAGATTACTCATGTCTATTAATTCAACCCACATTCCTAAGTTTTATTATCATTATGTATTAAACTTCTAATTTTCCATTGATTATAGAAGAACCTAATCATTGAATGCATGTAAGAGGGTGGGTGTGAGGAGTCACATCCCATAGTTATTATAAGCATGGTATTGAGTACAATCAATTTGAGGAAGAGTGTAAGTCAAACAAGTAACCAAAGCGAGGAAATTCATATGGGAAATTACATCAGTTTTTGGACAGTCATGATTTGCATCAACAACATACATAGAAAAAAGAAGAAGAGTATGGGAGTTGGAGAAACCATGGAGGGATAATTATGGAGTGCATTTGGAGTAGAAGGATGGAGAGCTAGGTTTCTAGGCTTGAAGAGTGAACTCTTGCGGGAATTTAACAATAACAACAAGTAATTGTTGTTGTTTTCCTAGCAGTGAGCTCCCTTGAGTTTCCCAATAGTGATATTCCTGGTTGCTTAATGTAGAGAGACTCTGATAAACGAATGGGACACCCAATGGACTAAGAGCAATCAAGGGGTACATCCCTTGGGTTGGGAAAGTTGAGAGGAGGAGAGATGGTTGAAAGTTAGGATAGTTGTAGGAGAATGACGGTGGGTAGTGGGATTTTCCGAGCTGTGAGTGGACAGTGAGAGACCACCATTTTTTGTGGATTTCTATCCATATCTTGGGGGTGACTTGTTGTTGATATATGGAACAACAAGTCTATGGATGGGTGGAATTCCCATACCAAGAAAATGGTTGCACAAATGATTTAAAAGATAAGTGTTTTGTCTACTTAATTTGTTGTATTTATAAACTTAATAATTGTGTATTAAATATGTTTTTGAGAATGATTTACATGCTACTATATTTGATTTTATTAGCTGCATTTTATGTTTATTTTAGAATGTTTTATATGCATCTAGTTCATTGTATCAACAAATGGTTAAAATTGAATTTTTTCCCGTAGTCTGTAAGATACAAGATTAGTGAGCATAAATTTGAATTTTGAGTATTTTCACACCTAATGGACCTAGGACTATCTAGGAGTGTCTAAGAGGGGTTCAAGGGGGAATTAACTATGTCTATTAATGCAACCCACTTCCTAAAATTACTATTGGTATATGAACCTTCTAATGTTTTGATCGAGTGTCCCCAAATACAATCATTGAATACATGTAGGAGGGTGGGCGTGAGAAGGCACATTACATAATTATTGGAAGCATGGAACTAAGTAATCTCAGTTTGGGGAAGAGTGTAATTCAAACAAGTAACCAAAGAGAGGAAATTTGTAGGGGCAGTTACAACAGTTTTTGGACAGTCATGTTTTTCATGAACAACAAACATAGAACAAGGAAGAAGAGCATGGGAGCTAAAGAAACCATGGAGGGTGAATTTTGGAGTGTATTTGGAGTAGAATACTAAAGAGCTAAGTTTTCAGGCCTGAAGAGTGAACTCATGTGTGAGTTGGACTATAACAACAAGTGATTGTTGTTTTTTTTTTGGTAGTTTTCCTAATAGTGAGCTCCCTTGAGTTTCCCAGTAGTGATATTATTGGTTCCTACTAGTGTAACATCCCCACTATAATCCCCTATTTAATTAATGCTTAATGTAGATATAATGTATGGTTGTGGCCAAGCGATGTACATGCAAATTGTATTTTTGAATTTTAATAATAGAATGTGATGCTAGCTGTTGGGGGACATGGACATAGATGGGGTATGATTAATCCAAAAGAGAGGCAAATTTCTAGGAGTGTCTAAGAGGGGTCCAAGGGAGGATTACCAATGTCTATTAATTCAACCCACATTCCTGAATTTTATTATCATTATGTATTAAAATTCTAATTTTCCCTTAAGTATAGAAGAATCCAATAATTGAATTCATGTAAGAGGGTGGGTGTGAGGAGTCACATCCCATAGTTATTGGAAGCATGAGACTGATTATAATCAATTTGGAGAATAGTGTAAGTCAAGCAAGTAACTGAAGAGAGGAAATTCGCATGGGAAGTTACAACAATTTTAGAAAATCATGTTTTTGCATGAAGAATGAGCAGAGAATAGGAAAGAAGAGATTTGGAGTTGGAGCAACCATGGAGGGAGAATTCTGGAGCATATTTGGAGTAGAATACTGAATATCCAGGTTTTCATGCTTGAAGAGTGAAGTCCTATGGGAGTTTCACTATAATAACAAGTGATTGTTGTTGTTTTCCTAGTAATTTTCCTTGTAGTGAGCTCCCTTGAGTTTCTCAGTAGTGAGATTTTTGGTTACCTATGCCAAAGAGACCCTGATAAACAAATTTGATGATCGATGGAATGAGAGCAATGAAGGGGCACATTCCTTGGGTTGGGTAGGTCAAGAGGAAGAGATCTATTGGAAAATTAGGATAGCTATAGGAGAATGCTAGTGGGTTGTGGGATTCTCTGAGTTGTGAGTGGACAGTGAGATACCACCCTCTTTTATGGATTTATAGCCTCGAATCAGGGGTGACTTTATATTGATATTTGAAACAATGGGTCTATGGTTGGGTGGAATGTTCATCCAAAGTAGCTGGTTGCACAACCATTTTTAAAAGATAAGTGTTTTATCTATTTAATGTTTTATATTTATGAGCTTAATGACTGTGTATTCACTCTATGTTTAATAATAATTTATATAATGTTGTGTTGAGTTATTTAAACTACATTCATGTCATTTTTAACATTCTATAGATGCATTTAATTAATGGCATCTGACAATAGTTAAATCTATGTGTAATTCATAGCTGGTAAGGTACAAGAATTTAGTAAGTTGAAAATTTTCATTTTTATGTGCATTCCACACAATAATGTTCCTCATTTAAGTTGGGGAACATTATAGATTGGTATCAGAGATTTTGGTTCAACATTAGACCCATATGGGCCAAGGACCAATGAAAATTTGGTAAAATTCACTGTTACAGATTTTGATTTGTGACAGATTTGGGGAAAATGGTGAAAAATAGAGTGAAATCCCCAGATATTATCAGGGACATTAATTTTGCAGATTGGAGAGTTTAAATTCAACTTGGAAGGTCAAAATTCATGTTTTAATGGCCGTTGTAGACTTGGGAAAAGTTTGATGGATTGACGAACGAGATCGCATTTGATTTCAAATCAATGGCCTAGATTCATTGCAGATTGACCCAAAAAAAACTTATAAGTTTTTGGTGGTTGGGAAAATTAAGTAGATTGATGGTATGGATTCATTTTCAGTAGTTTGGGAAGTGAAGTAAATGGACGATATGGATTTGTTTTTGGCAGTTTGGGAAGTGAAGAAAATCAACGGTCTTAATTCATTTTGAAAGTTTGGGAAGTGAAGCAGATCGATGGTTTGGATTCATTTTTGGTAGTTTAGAAAGTGGATCGAATTGATGGTCGAGATTCACTTTCGCTAGTTTAGAAAATGGATCAAATCAACGATTAGGATTCATTTTTGGAAGTTTGGAAAGTGGATCAAATCGATTGTCGAGATTCATTTTCAACAATTTGGAAAGTGGATCAAATCGACAGTCGAGATTCATTTTCGACAGTTTGGAAAGTGGATCAAATCGATGGATGAGATTCATTTTCAATAGTTTAGAAAGTGGAGCAGACCCATGGTCGGATCAACATGTTGGACGAAGAACTTTGTTTTCCATCAAAAACGTCGATGGATGTTGGTCGATTCAATGAAATTGGAAAAGTGTTTGGTTCATCCAAGAGAAATTTCATATTTCTAATGAGGGAAAGAGGGTGATGTTGTCTCATGCCATGTCACCATCCACATGTCATGCCACATCAACAACCAAGTGTCATTCCATGTCAGTCGAGTTTCCATTTCAACACCCATGTTTCATGCCACATCATATTTGTTTCCACTTCAACTAATAAATGGCTGATGGACGATGATCAGGTCAGCCAAATTGGTAAAGAATTTCATTCATCCTAGAGAAATCACTGATATTGATGGAAGATGGTCGGGTTGACTAGTTTAGTGATGTATTGCAAGTAGATTTCTAAAGGAAGGGGTCGATGATTGATGCTTGGGTTGACAATTTTGACAGAGTGTCACGTGCATCCAAAGGAAAACGTCAATCGCCGATAGAGTTTAGATCAATGGTACAAATTGCTTCGAGTGGGTGATCGACAATGGATATTCAACCACAGGCCTGGGGAAAGTTTAGTGGATCAATAAGTGATATTTACCCTGATTCAGATATCGACGACTCAAATTAAAGGACTATTATAACAGTAAAAACAATTATTTTTCAACAAAATTTCCCAGATTTTGAAGGTCTTCCACTTGTAGGGGAATTTCGTGGCCCTAAATAGCGATTTTAGGAGTTCAAATTCTCGATACTGTAAGTATTGAGAATATCACATAAAGTTTCTACATCTTCCATAAAATAACTTGGAGAGATATTTACAATGAGCTATCCTGTATGCAAAACATAACTCGTATGAGAAAGTTACACCTGGAATAGTTAAGGCTATAATTTTGGTAGCAATTTACTTCTAGAGGGCATAACTCCTTGCTCAGAAGTCTGTTTGGGGCACAAAAGTAGTCTATGGAAAATGTTTTTAACCATATAAGACAACCATGGATCCAAATTTGGAATCTAGGTATGTAAAAGTGTGCAAGAAGAGAAGGAAGACACCTATAACATACAAAGATAAAATGAGAAAACAATCTAAACTTCCTTAGACCATAAATTTCATCTCGGAGATCGTATTTGGGAAAATCATTAGTCATTGGAAAGGTCTCAAGGAGGAGAAGACATCGATCCATCCAAAATTTTGAATTGACACTAAAAGTTTCTTAGAAAGTAATAAATAAATTTTGTAGAAGTAAAAATAGAGTAATGAGTGGAAATCACAACATGTTAATGCTATAACTTTTCACTCGAAACTCAGAATGAGGCATGAGTACACCCATTGGAGAGTTGTTTCAAAGAGGAATGTGTCTAAGGAATTGGATTGCGTTCTTCATAAATTGAGATGAAAAATAACTTTTATTATGATTAATGAAATGTTTTATAGTATGCATGTGCTAACAATAATTATTACATGCACATTTCTTGCAGAATTAGAGGTACAAGAAAACAACTTTGGCTCTTATGTGAGAACTAGACTTACATAATATGCCCAGGAATATTGAAACCATAAAGAGAAGGTCATAGGTCTGCATTTCAACATGGAAAATGATGAGATATAGTTTAATGGAAGGAGAGGCAGGAAATAGCCTATAATTACAATAATATTGCATAGAGAAGATTAGAGATATAGGGAAGAAAATGACATGATTATGAAAGATTAGGAAGAGATACCGCAGATTCTAAATATTTTTCATAATCATATTAACAAACACTATGGAAGAATGTAAGCAATTAGTGCTAGACAAGTGATAGAATCCAGATCCTAAAGTGGAAGGGATGATCATGGGAATGATAGAAAATCAAGAAGCATGAGTAGGTACCATCATTATCCAAGGAAATCCACTAGAAGAAATCATGCAAGTTTAGGGCCATGGAGAATCCCAAGTGTGTCTCCTATCATGAGACAAAGAAGAAGGTACGAGATATACGTCTTGCAAGGTGAACTCAGGAAAATCAAGACACCAAATTTCAATGGTGAGCATAGGAAGGGAGAAGAGGCTGAGGCCTAGCTGTTGGAGATGAAGAAATATTTCCAGTTGCATGATTACTCCTCAAGGGTAGAAGCTAAAACTATAAAATATATACCACTTGCAAGGAAAGGTATCCATGTGGTGGTATCAACGTAAGCAATCCAAGAACCTTGATGAGAAGAAGGTCTCATGGAGGCGGTTCAAAGGATATTTCCAAGATAAATATTTTTCCAAGCATTACTATGAAAGGAAGATGAAATATTTATTTGAATTCAAGTTGGGAAGAATGATAATGGATGAATATGAGAAGACATTCTTTGAGTTGTTGAAATATGTTGACTTCATAAAGGATGATAAATTCAAAATCCAAAGGTTTCTAAGTGGGTAACCTTCTTTCTACAGTGAAAAGATACAATATGATAACCTTGTGACTTTGGAGGAAGCCATCAGGAGAGAAAAACATCTTTATGAGCATAGCAGAGGAAGAAAAATTTTCAAAAAATATTGGAACAATGAGATCAAGGGTAAAAAGGATCAAAGGAAGAAAGGTTTTAATCTGCCCTTTTTCAAGAATAACTCCCAAGCAAATAAACAAAGTCGGTCAACCCAAAATGAGCACAAGACTACATATTCATTTGGGAAAAGGTAAAGGAAAAAACTTGTATAATGTTGGGTATGTGAGGGAAATCACTTATATAGGGAATTCCCTCACAAAGGATAAATAATGAGGAATTTCCAAAACATTTAAATACATGGGAGAAAACATGCCAAGGATTTAAGCAGCCTTGGAAAACAAGAAAGAAAAATATCAATTCCCCATGATTGAAGTGGAAGGTAAGATTGATAACTAAACCATAGAAATTTTAGTTAATTATGGAGCTAGCCATAGTAAATGATACAAGAGAATCACCAACAAAGCACAAGCGGGAGACAACTGGGTGCATTAGCATGTATTTTGAAATGTTTTGAATTTCAAAGATCAATGTATTAATGTAATATCTGACAAAACTTTTGAGTCATGAATATATTTAATGATCGGAAGCTGAGCCATCGCGTAAGATTGATGGGGAGATGTATTTTGTTTAATGCGAAAGACTGCAACATAGATCTAGAGCTTTCTCTCTCATCTGTCTATCTCAATATTTATTGTAATAGATGTTAAGTAGTTGATAGAATTTAATTCTAAGAAGATAGCGTAGAGTAGTTGGAGGGAAAGTCTTGAAGAGCACCCCTTTTATATAAAGCTTTGTAATATTTCCCAATAGTGGTTGTTGTTGGAAGGCTGTTGATAGAAGATAACCGATTAACCGTGTATATGTTAAGGAGTAGTAAAGAACAGTGTATGAATGTATGTAATTTTCAGTTGGATGAATATAACAGAGGAATATTGTCCTAAAGGTGTGTGGTTGTTGTGTCTATCTGAATGAGTGAATGGTAGAATTTCTGTTATTTTTCAATTATCTTTTATTTCTTTTTCTTGAATCCATGACTACATTTGCATAGTTGAATGTATGAGTCACTGTGAAGAGTGAATAATTTTCAATTGTTTCTCTTCATTGAGTGAGTGAAAGGTGTCCATAGTGTCCGCAAGGAGTGCGTGACCAAGTCTATTTTGAATCAAAGCTCAAGAGAGTTAGTGTGAAACTTTATGTGTGAAAGGAGTGCATTGACGTCCGCAAGGAGTGCATGACCGAGTTTTTAGACTTGAAATCTCAAGAGAGGTAGTGTGATTCCATTTATGAGAGACATAAGTGGTTGGAGAACAGTTGCAAGGAGTGCAAAGCCATCCACAAGCATAAGTTAAGTTGTATATGGAAATATGTTGCAAGGTGTGCATAGATCGGAATTTTGACTAAGTGTCGAAGGAGGTGTTCAAAGGAACCAAGGGACACCGAGGAAGTAAATATCAGGAGGGAGAGCAGTGGATATTCTTCAAGGGAAGAAGTCCCTGAAGTCTTCACTGAAAATCAATGGACGTGATTTTTTTCAAGAGGAGGGAGATGAACAATTCTAGACCCTCAGATTTGGGAAATCTACATGGAGGATAGTCGAGAAGTGTTTCAACACTTTGGAGTTCGAGAAGTTTGAAGGCTTGATGAAAGTGAAGTCACGAAGTTTGAAGTCGCGAATGTATTTCAGTCGTTGATCATGAAAGACACACGTGGAAACGGATTAAGGAAATTGGGAATCGAAAGTTTGGAGGTTCGGGGGAGAGAAACCTAGAGTTTCACGAAGTTGCGAAACCCAAACCATAGTGGGGACAACAAACTTGAGGAGACGCATGGTGAGAGCTTGAATATTTAGAGTAACGCATTTTGAGAAGAAGAGAAGGAAGAGTTCAGGATATCCCCGAAGCCCGAGTTGCGAAGGGGTAGACCCACAGTCATAGCCGTGGTCACTAGGAGGAAAAAGGGACCCAAAGAGTTGCTCCAACTCAATATTTTAAATGATCCAAGACTGAGAGGTTGAGCAGAACTTTGGAGGGAAGGGGGTCTGCGCCAGAGTGGTATCAGAGCAAGTTCATAATTGACTTCTGTAGGGAGAAATGTAAATTGATATTGACGAGGGGTATCAGAAGAATCAACACAATGATGCCTAGAAGACGTGTTGAGCCACCCATAGCCAACAGAACTATGGAAAGGGAAATGAGAGAACTACGTGCGAGGCTGGATGCCATGGAGACAACACAAAGGAGAGTGCCTGATGCTGGAGACATCAGCGAGGCATAAATTGAAGAAGTAGAAGTCAAAGAAGCTGTAGCTGAGGATGCTGCAGAAGAATGCTGGCTGAAAGCGATTGTCAAATTGGGTGCCAGAGTGAAGATTGACATCCCTATGTATGAAGGAAATTTAGACACAGAATAATGTCTTGATTGGATGCAAGCAATGGAAAAGTATTTTGACTATGAGGATTTCCAAAAAGAGAAGAAGGTAAGACATGCTATCACTAGGTTGAAAGGACATGCAACACTATGGTGGGATGAACTTCAGGCCAACAAAAGGAGCAAGGGAAAACAAAAGATCAAGAGTTGGGATCGAATGGTAGCCAAGCTAAAGGAAAAATTCATACCCGAGGATTACTAGATAAGTCTGTTCAGGAGGATGAAAAACATGAGATAGAGAGGATTGACTGTGAAGGAGTACACATAGAATTTTTACAAATTGAACATTAGAGTTGGACAGAGAGAGAGGGACGAAGAGAAATTTTCCAGATACATTAATGGCCTAAGGTATGATATCCAAGACAAAATCAACATGGTGATAGTCAGGACAATGGAGGATGCATACCAGATTGTGCTGAAAGTAGAAGAGAAGTTGGTTAGGAGGTAGAGTCAACAAAATAGAGGTCGAAGTTTGAACAAAGGTAAAGGAGTTTCCTAGGATAAAGGAAAGAATCCCAAGTATGAGGCGGAGAAACCACATAGTCACATTGAGATAGGAGGAAGTTCCTGAGGAAGACAGAGTGGTGGTAGAAACTCTTTTCCCATAAGAAGAGGAAGAGGTAGAGGAGGAGAAGTGAGATGTTATGCCTGTGGAAAAACATGACACATGTCTCAGGATTGTCTCAAGAGGAAGAAAGGAAGTGAAGCTTACATTTGCATTGTTGAATGTATGAGTCACTATGAAGAGTGAATAAGTTTCAATCGTTTCTCTTCATTGAGTGAGTGAAAGGTGTCCATAGTGTTTGCAAGGAGTGCGTGACCAAGTCTGTTTCAAATCAAATCTCAAGAGAGTTAGTGTGAAACTTTATGTGTGCAAGGAGTGCATCGACGTCCGCAAGGAGTAGGTGACAGAGTTTTTAGACTCGAAATCTCAAGAGAGGTAGTGTGATTCCATTCACGAGAGACATAAGTGGTTGGAGAACAGTCGCAAGGAGTGTAAAGCCATCCACAAACAAAAGTTAAGTTGTGGATGGAAATCTATTGCAAGGTGTGCACAGATCAAAATTTCGACTAAGTGTTGAAGGAGGTGTTCAGAGGAACAAGGGGAAACTGAGGAAGTAAATATTAGGAGGGAGAGTGGTGGAAATTCTTCAAGATAAGAAGTCCCTAAAGTCTTCACTAAAAATCAGTGACAAATTTTTTTCCGAGAGGAGGGAGATGAACAATTCCAGACCATCAAATATGGGAAATCTACGTGGAGGATAGTCGAGAAGTTTTTCAACACTTCGAAGTTCAAGAAGTTTGAAGGATTGATGAAAGTGAAGTCACAAAGTCTGAAGTTGTGAATGTATTTCAGTCATTGATCGTGAAAGAGGCACGTGGAAATAGATTAAGGAAATTGGGAATCGAAAGTTTGGAGGTTCGCGGGAGAGAAACCTAGAGTTTCATGAAGTTGCGAAACCCAAACCATAGTGGCGACAACAAACTTGAGGAGACGCGTGGCGAGAGCTTGAAGATTCAGAGTAGTGCATTTTAAGAAGAAGAGAAGGAAGAGTTCGGGATATCCCTGAAGCCCGAGTTTCAAAGGGGTAGACCCATAGTCATAGCTGTGGTCACCAGGAGGAAAAAGGGACCCAAAGAGTTGCTCCAACTCAATATTTTAAACGATCCAAGACCAAGAGGTTGAGCAGAAATTTGGAGGGAAGGGGGTCTAGACCAGAGTGGTATTAGAGCAAGTTCATAATTGAATTCTGTAGGGAGAAAGGTAAATTGATATCGACAAGGGGTATCAGAAGCATCAACACAATGACGCCTAGAATACGTGTTGAGCCACCCATAGCCAATAGAGCTATGGAAAGGGAAATGAGAGAACTACGTGTGAGGCTGGATGCCATGGAGACAACACAAAGGAGAGCACCTGATGCTAGAGACATCAGCGAGGCATAAATTGAAGAAGTAGAAGTCAAAGAAGATGTAGCTGAGGATGCTATGGAAGAACACTTGCTGAAAGTGATTGTCAAATTGGGTGCCAGAGCGAATATTGACATCCCTATGTCTAAAGGAAATTTAGACACAGAAGAATTTCTTGATTGGATACGAGCAATGGACAAGTATTTCAACCATGAGGATGTCTAAAATGAGAAGAAGGTAAGACATGCTGTCACTAGGTTGAAAGGACATGCAACACTGTGGTGGGATGAACTTCAGGCCAACAAAAGGAGCAAGGGAAAATGAAAGATCAAGAGTTGGGATCGAATGGTAGCCAAGCTAAAGGAAAAATTCATACCTGAAGATTACTAGATAAGTCTATTCAGGAGGATGAAAAACCTGAGATAGAGAGGATTGACTGTGAAGGAGTACACAAAGGAGTTTTACAAATTGAACATTAGAGTTGGAAAGAGAGAGAGGGATGAAGAGAAATTTTCCAAATACATTAATGGCCTAAGGTATGATATCCAAGACAAAATCAACATGGTGATAGTCAAGACAATGGAGGATGCATATCAGATTGTGCTAAAATCAGAAGAGAAGTTGGCCCGAAGGTAGAGTCAACAAAATAGAGGTCAAAGTTTGAACAGAGGCAAAGAAGTTTCCTAGGACAAAACACAGAATCCCAAGTATGAGGCGTAGAAACCACATAGTCACTCTGAGATAGGAGGAAGTTCCTGAGGAAGACAGGGTGGTGGTAGAAACTCTTTTCCCAGAGGAAGAGGAAGAGGTAGAGGAGGATAAGTGAGATTTTATGCCTGTGCAAAAACATGACACATGTCTTAGGATTTTCTCGAGAGGAAGAAAGGAAGTGAAGCTCACATTTTAGAAGCATATAAGTGAGATGTTGAGGCAGAAGGTGTAAAGGATGGGAAATCCTTGATGATGAAGAAGGTTCTTTTGAAGCAAGAGCCAGAGACTAAAAATCCAACGCAGAGGAACAATTTGTTCAGAACAACTTGCAAAATGAAGGATAGGGTTTGTAAGGTGATAATTGACAGTGGGAGAATTGACAACTTAGTATCCACGAAGATGGTGGAGAAGTTAGAGTTGGAGACGACTGCACATCTGACGCCATATAAGGTCTCATGGTTGCAGAAAGGTCATCAGGTAACAATCACTCAACAATGCCTGGTTGAATTTAAAATAGAGGATATAGAGATGAAATTATGTGTGACGTGATTCCCATGGATGTCTTTCATGTTTTCTTGGGAAGACCATGGTAGTATGACAATAATTGTATTCATGATGGGAGGAGAAATACTTACAACTTAGAGAAGAATGGTAGGAAACACATGTTGTTGCCAATTGAATAAAATAAGGTGAAGGATAAAGATAGCGCAAGAATACTTCTCATGAGTGGGAAGGGACTCCTAAATGAAGTAAAGAAGGAATACGAGATGCAGTTTGCTGTAGTAAGGAAGATGAGAGTTATCCTTACCAATACTTCAATGGAAGATTTTCCTAAGGAAGTTCAGGAACTGCTAGAGAATTTTGTTGATATTGTAGTGAATGAGTTTCCAAACTGATTTCCGCCCATCAGAAGTATTAGTCATCACATTGAATTGATACCAGGAGCAAGCTTGCCGAATAAAGCAGCATACAGGTTGACACCTCAAGAGAATGAGGAGGTGAAGAGATGGGTTTAGGATCTATTAGACAAAGGATTGGTCAGAGAAATCTTGAGTTCATGTGCATTACCAACTGTATTAAGTCCAAAGAAGGATGGAGGATGGAGAATGTGTATGGACTCGAGGGCCATAAACAATATCACCATCAAATACAGATTTCCATTACCAAGGATGGATGACTTGATGGATTGCCTGAATGGAGCTAACTATTTTTCAAAAATAGATTTGAAAAGTGGATATCACCAGATAAGGATGAGGGAAGGTGATGAGTGGAAAACAACATTGAAGACAAATGAGGGGTTATATGAATGGCTTGTTATGCAGTTTGTCTTAATGAATGCCCCGAGTAATTTTATGAGACTGATGAATGAAGTGTTAAAATATTTCATTGGTAATTTCATGATTGTATATCTGGATGATATACTGATGTTTAGCAAGAATATGGAGGAGAACTTGAGACATTTGACATTGGTGATAAGGAGGTTGCAGAAAGAGAAGCTGTTGATTAATCTAAAAAAGTCTTTTTTCATGAAAACAAAACTCATTTACTTGGGTTTTGTCATTTCTTCAAATGAGTTGAAGATGGATCCTGAAAAGGTGAAAGAAATCAGAGAATGGCCTTCACCGAAGAATATCTTTGAGGTAATAAGCTTCCATGGATTAGCAAGTTTCTATCGGAAGTTCATCATGAATTTTAGTGGGATTAGCGCTCAAATGATGGATACAATGAAGAAAAGACACAAGTCTTTCAAATGGACAAAAGAGGCTGAGAGGAGCTTCAACATATTGAAGGAGAAAATAACTGAACAACCGATTCTGGTTTTACTGGATTTTGGAAAGACATTTTAGGTTAGGTGTGATGCGAGTGGAGTTGCAATTGGAGTGTTCTTAAGCCAAGACAATAGACCTGTTGCATATTTTAGTGAGAAGATGAATGAAGCTAAAAATAAGTACTCCACATATGACAAAGAATTCTATGCCATAATTCAAGACTTAAAGAAATGGAGGCACTATCTCGTACCGAAGGAGTTTGTTTTGTATAGCGATAATCATGCTTTTCAATTCATAACCAGACAATAGAAGTTAAACCAGAGACATGCTAAGTGGATAGAGTTTATGCAAAATTTCACCTTTGTCATTATACATATTTCTGTAAATGCTAACAAGGTTGTTGTTGCAATGAGCAGGAGAATTTTGATTCTGCAGGAATTTCAAGTCAAGGCCTTGGGGTTTGACCACCTTAAGGAAATGTACCATAGTGATCCAGATTTTGGAGAGGCATATGAAGCGTGTGCGAATCATGTGCTCAGAGACAAAAGCCAGTGGGCTGAATATCTAATTTAGGATGGGTTGTTTTTCAAAGGATGCTAGTTGTGCATACCAAGATGCTCGATGAGGGAGAATTTGCTGAAGGAAAAACATAGTGGAGGTCTAGTTGGAAATTTCGACCATGAAATTTTTTTTTCCCAATTAAACGGTTCATATTATTTGCCAGGTATAAGAGCAGGGGTGAATATATTTGTGAAAAATTGTAAGATTTGTCAGTATGCCAAGGGGAAGAAGTAGAACACTGGGTTGTATTAGCCATTGCCTAATCGAGAGAGGCCTTGGGATGCAATAAACATGGATTTTGTGTTGGGATTTCCAAGGACACAAATAGGAAGTGATTCCATATTTTTGGTGGTGGAAAGATTTTTGAAGATGATGCACTTTATCCCATGCCAGAAGACTAGTGATGCAATGCATGTTGCGAATTTATTTTTCAGAGAGGTTGTGAGACTCCATGGATTTCCTAGGAGCATAGTTTCAGACAAGGATACCAAATTAGTTTGTCATTTCTGGAGGACGTTGTGGAAAAAGTTGGGGACAAAGCTATATTTTAGTTCTACATATCATCCACAAACATATGGACAAACCGAAGTGGTGAATAGAAGTTTAGGAGATTTTTTGAGTAGTTCAGTCACTGAACACCATAGTCAGTGGGATCAGATTCTAGCACAAGCTGAGTTTGCATATAATGACTCAATGAAAAGGAGCACTGGGAAAATTCCATTTCAAATCGTGTATGGAATGAATCCAAGAGGAGTGTCGGAATTGAGAGATATGAAGTAGAGAGAGTTTAGGAGCGCGGGATCCGGAGACTTCGCTGCAGAAATGTAGGAACTTCACAATCAAATCAAGGAGCAGTTGAAAAGGAGCAGTAGTGAAAACAATCGCATAACTGATCAAAATAGGAGAAAGCTTGAATTTGAAGTTGGAGATCAATTCCTAACACATTTGAGGAAGGAAATATTCCTGATGGGAACACACAATAAGATGAAGTTGAAAAAGATAGGACCATGTAAAATCCTGAGGAGATTTGGGGAGAATTCTTGTGAGTTAAAGATGCCAGAAGCTGTGGGTATATCGATCATATTTGACATTACAGACCTGTATCCTTATAGATAAGATAGAGTCAAAGTATCAAAAGATCGATGAAATATCCAATGGGAGAAACAGATGCCTGTAGCATAAAATATGTAGATGGAAAAGATCATAGATCGACGAGTTGGTAAGAAGATGAGAAGGAAGACGTATTTTGAATATTTGGTGAAGTGGAAAGGACAACCAATAGAATATGCCAGTTGGGTTGGTGAATAAGATATCCGGAAGCATGGAATATCGGTGCAGGATCTCATGGACAGGAGTCCATGAATTTTTCAGCCAAGGGAGTATGATGCAGGAGCATCGCCAACAAAGCACAAGCGAGAGACAACTGGGTGCATTAGCATGTATTTTGAAATGTTTTGAATTTCAAATATGAGTGTATTAATGTAATATATGAAAAAACATTTGAGTCATGAATATCTTTAATGATTGGAGACTTAGCCATTGCATAAGATCCATGGAGAGATGTATTTTGTTTAATGCGAAAGATTGCAGCACAGATCTAGAGCCTTTGCTCTCATCTGTTTGACTCAATATTTATTGTAATAGATGTTAAATAGTTGATAGTATTTAATTCTGATAAGATAGCGTAGAGTAGTTGGAGGGAAAGGCTCGAAGAGAACCCATTTTGTATAAAGCTTTGTAATATTTCCCAGTAGTGATTTTTGTTGGAAGGTTGTTGATAGAAGATAGACAATTAACAATGTATATGTTAAGGAGTAGTGAAGAATAATGTATGAATGTATGTAAGTTTTAGTTGAATGAACATAACAAAGGAATATTGTCCCAAAGGTGTGTGGTTGTTGTGTCTATCTGAATGAGTGAATGGTAGAATTTTTGTTATTTTTCAATTCTCTGTTATTTCTTGTTCTTGAATCCATGACTACATTTTCATTGTTGACTGTATGAGTCACTATGAAGAGTGAATAAGTTTCAATTTTTCCTCTTCATTGAGTGAGTGAAAGGTGTGCATAGTGTCCACAAGGAGTGCGTGACCGAGTCTGTTTCGACTCAAAGCTCAAGAGAGTTAGTGTGAAACTTTATGTGTTCAAGGAGTGCATGACAGAGTTTTCAGACTCGAAAGCTCAGGAGAGTTAGCATGATTTCAGTCATGAAAGACAAACGTGGTTGGAGAATAGTCGCAAGGAGTGGGAAACCATCCACAAGTAGAAGTTAAGTTGTGGATGAAAATATGTTGCAAGGTGTGCACAGATCGAAATTTCGACTAAATATCGAAGGAGGTGTTCAGAGGAACCAGGGGAAACCGAAGAAGTAAATCTCAGGAGGGAGAGTGGTGGAAATTCTTCAAGGGAAGAAGCCCCTAAAGTCTTCACTGAAAATCAGTGGACGAGATTCATTCCGAGAGGAGGGAGTTGAATGATTCTAGACCATCATATCTGAGAAAGCTACGCGGAGGATAGTCGAGAAGTTTGAAGGCTTGACGAAAGTGAAGTCGCAAAGTTTGAAGTCGCAAACAGATTTCAGCCATTGATCGTGAAAGAGGCATGTGGCAACGAAATAAGGAATTCGGGAATCAGAAGTGTGGAGGTTCGCGAGCAAGAAACCTAGAGTTTCACGAAGTCACGAAACCCAAACCATAATGGGGCCAACATACTTGAGGAGACATGTGGCGAGAGCTCAGAGATTTAGAGTAGAAAATTTAGAGAAGAAGAGAAGGAAGAGTTCAGGATATCCCTGAAGCCCGAGTTGCGAAGGGGTAGACCCACATTCATAACTGTGGTCACTAGGAGGAAAAAGGGACCCAAAGAGTCAATCTGACTCAGTATCCAAGACTTGAAGGTCAAGCAACCCTTTGGAGGGAAGGGGGTTTGCACCAATAAACTCTAACACTGTTGAAATATTTTACTTGCAAATGAGTAAGAAAAATAAATATTGGTTAGTTTAGTTAGACATAGGGGATAAGAGGAAAAGCAATGAGATAGTTAAATATTGTCCAATAGACATGAATGGACTCAACACAAAGTTAGATGTGAACATCATACGATTGGGTTCATATGATTTTCTAATTGACAGTTATTGGTTGGAAAAACACCATGCTTTCCTAGAATGATACAACAAGACAATCACATGTCTTGATGAAAAAGATAAGCAAGGCAAGGTTCAAGGTATTCCAAGAGTTGTAAATGTTAGAGAAATTTCAACTATGCAATTGAAAAATATTTTTTAAGAAGGGATGTCAGAATTTTGCATCTCATATGGAAGAGGAAGCCAGAGATAAAGTGGTAAGTATTGAACACCATTCAATCTTGGGGATTTTGAGGATGTTTTTGGAGAAATCCCTGGACTGCCACCAAAGAGAGACATTTATTTATCTATTGTTTTGGTTCCAAGAGATTCCCCAATGTCCAAGACACCATACAAAATTGGCACACCAGAATTGAAGGAGTTGCAGATGCATCTTGAAGAATTGTTAAGCAAGGGGTATATATGGCCAAGTGTGTCACCTTAGAAAGCCCTAGTTCTTTTTGTGAAGAATAAATATGGAACCTTAAGGGTGTGTATTGAATCAAATTGATTTTAGATAGATGAACAAGGTCACCATAAAGAACAGATATCCTTTTCCAAAGATTGGTGATTTATTTGATCAATTGAAAGGTGAAAGAATATTTTCTAAGATTGAATTAAGATCGGGTTATCATTAAGTGAGGATAAAGGAAGAGGATATCAATAAGAGAGTATTCATGATAAGATATGGCCATTATGACTTCACGATAGTTCCATTTAGGCTATCAAATGCACCAATAGTTTTCATGTGCCTGATGAATGGAGTGTTCAGGGAGTACCTGGACACATTTTTAATTATATTCTTGGATGATATAGTCATATACTCTAAGTTAGAAGAGGAACATGAGAAAAATTTAAGAATGGTGATAAATTTTTTAAGTTGTATGCCAAGCTAAGTAAGTGCATCTTTTATGAAAACAAGATTCACTACTTGGGGAATATTATTTTAGCAGATGGGAAATTAGTGGATCACTAGAAGATAGAGGCCATTAGAGGATGACCAGTTCCAATGCCAGGAAATGTGATAGAGGTGATATCATTCATGGGTCTTGCAAGGTATTACCGAATATTCATAAAAGGATTCTCAAATATTGCAAGTTCAATCACTTATTTGAAAAAGAATAGAGTGAAACGTGAATGGACTTCCAAGTGTGAAGAGAGATTTCAACAACTGAAAGGTATATTGACCAGTGTGCCAATATTGAATATCACATATCCAAATGAATATTTTTTGGTGTGCAATGATGCATGCAAGGAAGGGCTTGGTGGATCCCTCACACAAAAATATCATGTGGTATGCTATGAGTCCCAAAAATTAAAAGATCATGAAAGGAATTATGCTACCCATGATTTAGAATTAGTAGTCATTATTCATTCATTAAACATGTGGAGAGATTACCTTATGGGGAGGAAATTTGAAGTAGGGACATATCACTATGGTCTGAAACATTTGTTTGGACATCCCACATTAAATTATAGGAAAACTAGATGGATGAAATTCCTTGGTAAGTATAACTTTGAAATTAAGCACATAAAAGGAAAATAAAATCAAGTGGTTGATGCACTCAGTAGGGGAGAACATGAGATGCATATTTCATCCATCAACATGTACATGACTAATATGAAAGATAAAATTATTGAAAAAACAAACTTATATTAACAATATTTACAAAGGAATGAAACACTACAACAAGGAAATTTACAATAGAAATTTAAAGACTTTGACCTAAAAGAAAATGGAATTCTCATGAACAAAGGAAACATATATGTGTTGAATTCTAATGATCTGAAAAATATAGTGATGAGGGAAATGCACAATGTTCCATATGTTGGGCACCCATGATATCATAAAACAATTGCAACTATAAGAAGCCAATATTTTTGGTCTGAAATGAAGAAAGAAGTGGCTAATTACATAGCCATATGTCTAGAGTGACAGAAGGTGAAGACCAAACATAGACATCCATTGACATTGTTATATCCATTTCCCAATCTAGAATGGAAGTGGGAGGTAGTTACAATTGATTTTATTACAAATATGCCTAGAAAAGTGAAGCAACACGATTCTATCATGGTGGTGGTGGATAAATTATCTAAGGAAACACATTTTATTCCAATGAAAACTACACAAAAGGAAACAAATATTGCAGAAATCTACATGAAGGAAGTCGTCAGGCTACATGGAGTTCCCAAGGAAATTGTTTCAGACATAGATCCAAAATTCACTTCCAATTTTTGGGTGGGTTTGTTCAAAGGTTTGGGGAAAAATCTAAACCTCAATACAATGTATCACCTAGATTCAGATGGGAAAACAAAGAGGACTAATAGAATAATTGAGGACATGCTCATAATGTATGTGATGAACCAACCATCAAAGTGGGAGGATTATATCCACTTAGTGGAGTTTTTTTACAATAATGGGTATAAAGCCTCATTGAAAATGAGCCCATTTGAAGCATTGTATGGTAGGAAGTGTAACACCAGTGAGTTGGGATAATCCAACAGACATAGTAGTTATTGGGCCAGATATTTTAAAGGAAATGTAAGAGAAAATGGCAAAGATCAAGTAGAATTTAAAGGCTTCCTAGGATAGGCAGAAACGTTATGCATACAAGAACACAGTTTTCAGATATTTTAAAGTGGGCAAACGTTCATTTTTAAAATTGAAAATGAAGAGAAGTTATCTAAGATTAGGAAGCTTCCCAAAGTTGGCAGCAATATATTATGGACATTTTGAAATCCTAGAAAAGATAGGGCCAATTACATACATGATAACATTGCTTGCATACATGAGATTGTTAGAAATATAGGATTGCAGAGAAATAAAAAAAAAACGTGGAAACAAAACCCAGAAGATACACAATACAATAGAGACACATATATACATGGTTCACCTAGTGTGGGATACATCCACCAGACAAATTTCCAGGTCCCTCCTTTTTATTATCCAACAAAATGAAGGATAAAACATACAACACACCCATTGTAACTTCCTCTTATTTCTATCATAGTCTCCTCTCTCAGAATACAATATTCATAATGATACACATCCACAGTATAATTCCCTCATAAAAGAGGGTTTCTTTCTAGGGGAAAAAAACCTAACATAGATTTTACCGTCAGATCTCTGACCTTATAATGAATGGTCGAGATTTACTATGAAATTACAAAATACATTTACAAGAAATTTTTTCCTTCGAGGGCTTCTCCCTCAAACCCCCATCAAGGAAGTATGTCCCTAAATCCCCGCTAGGTTCCCTCTTTCCCTAGGACCCCCCATCCACGGGGATGAGCCCCCCGAACCCCACAGGGGGGGAAAGCCCCCTCTGCAACCCCCCTGCGTGAAGGGGTGTACATTCTTCCATGGTGTACAGTCTTCATGGGGTATAAACATGATTGAAAACAAAGACATTTGAATCAGGAAGATAGTCAGGCTCCACAACCAACAATATCCCACTTGGAGACTGATATCAACAAATCCATCATTGTTGTATATGCTGGACTATGATCCTTCTTGGACCCAAAAAATTTCTCATCTTCACCTTCATGCTTGAAGACCAACTGAAACTGAGCATGAACTCAGTTTCTCCCTGGTTTCTCCCTTTGTTAACATGTCTGCATGATTCTAGCTTGTGTGTATCTTTTTCTACTTCAAATATCCATCTTCCAAGATGGATCATATGAAATGGTACC
The DNA here is from genome assembly GCA_032191745.1 of Picea mariana. NCBI lineage: Eukaryota > Viridiplantae > Streptophyta > Pinopsida > Pinales > Pinaceae > Picea > Picea mariana. Next base: position 202,227 of record JASDQU010736024.1, on the reverse strand, counting down.
TGAGATGTATATGATTAGTATTTGAATGGAAGGATGAGTTCTTTGCAAGATGAATGTCACTCTCGCTATTATGGTACAACCTTCTATTCTCTTGCTTCTTTCCCAATTCCTCCATAAACCTTTGTAACCAAATCATTTCTTTACTAGCCTCTGTAGCAACAACATACTCTTCTTCTATTGTTGAAAATGAAACAAAATTTTGCAGTTTTGAAATCAAACTTAATGTTGTTCCACCTACAGTAAAAACATAGCCTGTGGTGCTCCTCCTTCTATCTTTATCACTTGCCATATATGAATCAACATATCCCTATAGAATAGTGTCTGAACCTCCAACATAATGCATGAGTAGCAGTACCTCTCAAATACTTGAGAATACACTTTACTACCTCCCAATGTTCTTTACTTGTATTGTTCATACACCTGCTCACAACTCCCACTGCATGTGCAATATTTGGTCTTGTGCAAACCATTGCATACATCAAGCTGACAACTGTTGATGAATAAGGGACACTGGACATGTATTATATCTCCTCCTATGTCTTGGGACAAATTTCCTTAGTTAATTTGAAATGGTTGGCCAAAGGTGTACTAACTAGTTTTTCATTCTGCATTCTAAACCTCTCCAACACCTTCTCTATGTACTCACCCTGAGACAATTTCAATTTGCGATTTTTCCCGTCTCTTGTTATTCTTATACCAAGGAATTTATTTCTAGCACCCAAATCCTTCATCCCAAATGAATTAGCTAATTTTTTTCTTGAGCACATTTATATCATGCATATTAGACCCTGCAACAAGCATGTCATATACATACAATAGAAAGATAATATAGCTTCCATTTTCTAGCCTTATAAAATAAACATGGTGATTAGAATGACATCTATTATAACCTTGTTCTGTCATAAACCTTTCAAACTTCAAATACCACTACCTTGGATCTTGATTTAGGCCATACAAGCTCTTCTTTAACATGCATACCATTTTTTTCCCCTTTGACCTCATACCCCTGTGGCTCCAACATATAAATCTCTTCCTCCAAATCCCCATGGAGAAAAACTATTTTTACATCTAATTGTTCAAGATGCAAATATTCTACTGCCACAAGACTTAAAATAGTCCTAATTGAAGTCATATTAATAACAGGATAAAACATTTCATAAAAATATATACCTTTATTTTGTGCAAACCCATTTACAACAAGTCTAGCCTTGTACCAAATTTTTCCTCCATCTTCTTCCTTCAATTTGTAAATTCATTTATTCTGCAATGCTCTTTTTCCTGCAGGCAAATAAACCAAGTCCCAAGTCTGGTTATTTATCAAGGAGTACATTTCCTCTTTCATGCCTTGCTCCCACTTCTTTTTAGTGTCTACCTGTATTGCCTCTTCATAGCATTCTGGTTCACCTGAATCAATCAACAATAAATAATACAATGAAGAAGGGTATCGTTCAAGCAGTCTACTTAACCTGGTAGATATTCTAACAACACTTGTAGGATTTTGAGGTACCTACTTCTCCTATTGTTGTACATTTTGATTTTCGGGTACCTTTGGTATTTCTTTTTCAGTGATCTCATCAAGCAATGTGTATTTTGGTTTTTCTTTTTCCTGTTTCTTTCCCTGCAACTGATCTTTGTACATGACTTTCTCATTGAATATGACATATCTACTCCTAATGATTTTGTGATTTTCATAATCCCATAAGAGATAACCAAAATGATTCACACCGTATCCAATAAAGGTACACTTCTTGGATTTTTCCTCAAGCTTTGTTCTATTTTCTTTATCAATATGGAAAAATTCTTCACAACCGAAAGTCTTCAAAAAGGAATAGTTTACCTTTTTACCTGTCCATGCCTCCTCTGGAATTCCACCATCCAAAGAACTTGAAGGTCCTCTGTTTATTAAGTAAAAAACAATATCTACAACATCTTCCTAGAACTGTAAGGGCAACCCAACATGCAGTCTCATACTCTTTACATGCTCCATGATTGTCCTGTTCATCCTTTCTGACACACCATTTTCTTGTGGTGTTCTTGGAACTGTCTTGTCTTTACTAATCCCATGGTATGAAAAATAATAATCAAACTCATTGCTGCAATATTCACCTCCATTGTATTATCTGAGACAGTTCAACCTTTTTCCTGTCTCATTCTCAACCAAATATTTCCATTTCTTAAAAGTATCAAAAACATCATATTTTTGTCGAATGTAATAAACCCACGTTTTTCTAGTTGCATCATCAATAAAAGTAATAAAATAATGAGATCCACCAAGACATGATACCTGATTTGGTCCCCATATATATGTATGCACAATCTCTAACCTTTCACTCTTCTTTTCTTTTCCAACTCTGAGAAATCTGAATCTCTTTTGTTTTCCATAAACACAATGCTCACAGAAATCCAAATCAATTTATTTAAGATCTGGAAACAAATTTTTCTTGTGAAGTATTTGCATCCCCTTCTCACTCATGTGTCCAAACCTATGATGTCATAGTGTTGTATCCACTCCTGTAGAAGCTAAAGAGATAGAAGAGTGAGTATTACCAGTACATAAATACAATGTACCTACCTTCTCTCATTTTTCTATCATCAGTGATCCTTTAGTGATCTTACACACCTTATCTATAAATATGGATATACAACCTTCAATTTCCAACTTCCCTGTTGAAATTAGATTTTTCCTTAGATATGGAACATGTCTTACCTCTTTCAACAACCATTTTTTTCCATTTCTTTTCTTTGTTTTTACATTTTCCTTTCCAACAATTTTGCATGGTGCATCATCACCGAAATGAACTTGTCCAAAATCACTTTGAGCATAATATAGAAAATGTTTCCTATGGGGTGTGGCATGAAATGAAGATCCTGAATATACTACCCAAGACTCAGAAATATTATCTACAGAAAGAATCAAAGCATCTTGTAACACATCACCTTTTACATTTTCTTCCTTATTTTTCTCATGTTGTCCATCTATTTGTTTCTTGGAGAGATTGCAGTCTTTCTTCAAATGTCCTTTCTGTTGGATCATGTTGTCATTGATGCTAATGGTTTGATTTATTGATGTCAAAGGATTGATTGATTGATGATTGATGTAATATAATATGTATTTTCCTTGATGGGAATGCATAGATGAAGATGGATCAATGAGTTGTCATTGATACATGATGAAGATGGATCGTTGTGGTTTCATTGGTATATGATGCATTGTTGGAAAAATGTATAGATGACTCATTATTGTCTTATAATGATTGATAAGGTGCACAAATGGATGAACTCCAAAGTGGTCCCCTTATTTTGAAAGCCCTCACAGGAAGATGCTTTGTGGATTGAGTTATCCTAGAAGAATGGTTG
>JASDQU010736024.1:186274-198373 GCA_032191745.1 Picea mariana | reverse complement strand
GTGTCACTATAGCATTTAGGCGGCCGATTGGTTGATCTATGGATAGTTTCAGGATAGCTAGGGGGTCTTCCGATATACCAGAGGGACATGGAAGCACAAGTCCATATAAAGGTGTTTTTTGATTCCCTACCACTCGAAGGGGTATCAATAAAGGTTACAAGGGTGTCCAACAGATGTGCACTTAAGTACCTCTTGTATTTCCTACGTGTATGCTTTCCCGAATGTGGATTTACATGTTGAATGATAGATATATGTAACTTAAAGACACCTGAATACATCTCTACCCTAGAAAAAAAATTTAACCCACAAATCTTGCCAAGGAAAGTGCTTTGATACCACTTCTTAGGAACCAGATCTATTATAATAGAAGAAAACAACAATATTTCAGTGAATACCACCGGAATAACAACAAAGAACATAAATATAGCAACGGAACAAAAAAATATATGGAACCACAACACCAAAATAATACCTTTATTGATAGGTAGCAATGTTCACTTGCCTCTTCGAGGGGGCAACCTCCAATAGAGTAGGGCTCTATAACAATAATTCTCAAGACAAATACCTCTCATACCTTCTACTCTTATTTATACTAATTCTATCTTCTAAAGAACATTCTAGAAGAAGATATTTCTAGAAGCGAAAGATTCTATTAGGTCTTCTTACATTGACTTGTTCCTATTTATCAAATAGGACTTATTAACTCGTATTGGCCTTTATTACATGGAAATATATTATTCTACCTACATGATAAGTTGTGGGTTTAGGTCCCTAACATTTTATGGGGTTTAAAGAGAATTTTGATATTCTTTTTGGCCAAAATCTTAGAGATGTGATCTATAGGCCAATTGTAACTGTTATATGAGCTCCTACTCATGGCCTTTCTCGCTTCCTTGTTGATAAACTTTAATATTTTATTGGAAAAAATACCTCATTTATTAAATATACCTATGATTTTCTTCAAAAATCTCAACATATTCTAGATGAACAAGACATCATGTTTTTTTTTAATGTTGTGTCCTTATTTACCAAAATCCTAGTTTCAGAATCACTTGACCTTATCTCCAAACTAGTGGACCCTTAAACTCTTAAAATTATTACAATATGTATCAACTCGACCTTCTTCACCTTTAAAGGGAAATGATATGAACAAATAGAAGGTACAACCATGGGGTCCTGCTTATCTCTAGTCGTCGCCAATATTTTTATGGAACATTTTGAAGCCTTGGCCTTAAAAAAATTTCATATTAAGCCCAAATTGTAACATCCCTGCTATAATATACAATTTAATTAATGCTTAATGTATATATAATGTATGGTTGTGGCCAAGCGATGTATATGTGAATTTTATTTATGAATTTCAATAATAAAATGTGATTCCAGCTATTGGGGGACATAGACAGAGATGTGGGATGATTAATCCACAAGAGAGGGGAAAGCCTAGGAGTGTCTTAGATGGGTCCAAGGGGAGATTAGTCATGTCTATTAATTCAACCCACATTCCTAAGTTTTATTATCATTATGTATTAAACTTCTAATTTTCCATTGATTATAGAAGAACCTAATCATTGAATGCATGTAAGAGGGTGTGTGTGAGGAGTCACATCCCATAGTTATTATAAGAATGGTACTGAGTACAATCAGTTTGAGGAAGAGTGTAAGTCAAACAAGTAACCAAAGCGAGGAAATTCATATGGGAAATTACATCAGTTTTTGGATAGTCATGATTTGCATCAACAACAAACATAGAACATAGAAGAAGTGTATGGGAGCTGGAGAAACCATGGAGGGATAATTATGGAGTGTATTTGGAGCATAAGGATGAAGAGATAGGTTTTCAGGCTTGAAGAGTGAACTCTTGAGGGAGTTTAACTTTAACAACAAGTAATTGTTGTTGTTTTCCTAGCAGTGAGCTACCTTGAGTTTCCCAATAGTGATATTCCTGGTTGCCTATGCTAGAGAGACTTTGATAAATGAATGGGACACCCAATGTACTGAGAGAAATCAAGGGGTACATCCCTTGGGTTGGGAAAGTTGAGAGGAGGAGAGATGGTTGAAAGTTAGGATAGTTGTAGGAGAATGCCGGTGGGTAGTGGGATTTTCCGAGCTGTAAGTGGACAGTGAGAGACCACCATTTTTTGTGGATTTCTATCCATATATTGGGGGTGACTTGTTGTTGATATATGAAACAACAAGTCTATGGATGGGTGGAACTCCAATACCAAGAAAATGGATGCACAAATGATTTAAAAGATAAGTGTTTTGTCTGTTTAATTTGTTGTATTTATCAACTTAATAATTGTGTATTAAATATGTTTTTGAGAATGATTTACATGCTACTATATTTGATTTTATTAGCTGCATTTTATGTTTATTTTAGAATGTTGTAGATGCATCTAGTTCGTGGTATCAGCAAATGGTTAAAATTGAATGTTTTCCCGTAGTCGGTAAGCTACAAGATTAGTAAGCATAAATTTTAATTTTGAGTATTTTCACACCTAATGGACCTAGGACTATCTAGGAGTGTCTAAAAGGGGTTCAAGGGAGAATTAACTATGTCTGTTAATGCAACCCACTTCCTAAAATTACTATTGGTATATGAACCTTTTAATGTTTTGATCAAGTGCCCCCAAATCCAATCATTGAATACATATAGGAGGGTGGGCGTGAGAAGGCACATCCCATAATTATTGGAAGAATGGGACTAAGTAAACTCAATTTGGGGAAGAGTGTAAGTCAAACAAGTAACCAAAGAGAGGAAATTTGTAGGGGTAGTTACACCAGTTTTTGGATAGTCATGTTTTTCATGAACAAAAAACATAGAACAAGGAAGAAGAGCATGGGAGCTAAAGAAATCATGGAGGGTGAATTTTGGAGTGTATTTGGAGTAGAATACTAAAGAGACAAGTTTTTAGGCCTGAAGAGTGAACTCATGTGTGAGTTGCACTATAACAACAAGTGATTGTTGTTTTTTTTCTGGTATTTTCCCTAGTAGTGAGCTCCCTTGAGTTTCCCAGTAGTGATATTATTGATTCCTAGTAATGTAACATCCCCACTATAATCCCCTATTTAATTAATGCTTAATGTATATATAATGTATGGTTGTAGCCAAGCGATGTACATGCAAATTGTATTTTTGAATTTTAATAATAAAATGTGATGCTAGCTGTTGGGGGACATGTACATAGATGGGGTATGATTAATCCAAAAGAGAGGGAAATTTCTAGGAGTGTCTAAGAGGGGTCCAAGAGAGGAGTACCAATGTCTATTAATTCAACCCACATTCCTGAATCTTATTATCATTATGTATTAAAATTCTAATTTTCCCTTAAGTATAGAAGAATCCAATAATTGAATTCATGTAAGAGGGTGGGTGTGAGGAGTCACATCCCATAGTTATTGGAAGCATGAGACTAAGTATAATCAATTTGGGGAAGAGTGTAAGTCAATCAAGTAACCGAAGAGAGGAAATTCACATGGGAAGTTACAACAATTTTAGAAAATCATGTTTTTGCATGAAGAATAAGTAGAGAATAGGAAAGACAAGATTTGGAGTTGGAGCAACCATGGAGGGAGAATTCTTGAGTGTATTTGGAGTAGAATACTGAATATATAGGTTGTCAGGCTTGAAGAGTGAATTCCTATGGGATTTTCACTATAATAACAAGTGATTGTTGTTTTTTTCCTGGTAATTTTCCTTGTAGTGAGCTCCCTTGAGTTTCTCAGTAGTGAGATTTCTGGTTACCTATGCTAAAGAGACCCTGATAAAAAAATTTGATGCTCAATGGAATGAGAGCAGTGAAGGGGCACATTCCTTGGGTTGGGTAGGTCAAGAGGAAGAGATCTAGTGGAAAATTGGGATAGCTATAGGAGAATGCTAGTGGGTTATGGTATTCTCCGAGTTGTGAGTGGACAATGAGATACCACCCTCTTTTATGGATTTATAGCCTTGAATCATTGGTGAATTTCTATTGATATTTGAAACAATGGGTCTATGGTTGGGTGGAATGTTCATACAAAGCAGCTGGTTGCACAACCATTTTTAAAAGATAAGTGTTTTATCTATTTAATGTTTTATATTTATGAGCTTAATGACTGTGTATTCACTCTATGTTTAATAAGAATTTATATAATGATGTGTTGAGTTATTTAAACTACATTCATGTCATTTTTAACATTCTATAGATGCATTTAATTAATGGCATTAGACAATAGTTAAATCTATGTGTAATTCATAGCTGGTAAGGTACAAGAATTTAGTAAGTTGAAAATTTTCATTTTTATGTGCATTCCACACAATAATGTTCCTCATTTAAGTTGGGGAACATTATAGATTGATATCAAAGCTTTTGGTTCAACACTAGACCCATATAGGCCAAGGACCAATGAAAATTTGGTAAAATTCATTGTTATAGATTTTGTTCTGTGATAGATTTGAGGAAAATGGTGAAAAATAGAGTGAAATCCCCAGATATTATCAGGGGCATTAATTTTGCAGATTAGAGAGTTTAAATTCAACTTGGAAGGTCAAAATTCATGTTTTAATGGCCATTGTAAAATTGGGAAACGTTTGATGGATCGACGAATGAGATCGTGTTTGATTTCAAATCAATGGCCTAGATTCATTGCAGATTGACCCAAAAAAAACTTATAAGTTTTTGGTGGTTGGGAAAATTAAGTAGATTGATGGTATGAATTCATTTTCAGCAGTTTGGGAAGTGAAGTAGATGGACGATATGGATTTGTTTTTGGTAGTTTGGGAAGTGAAGCAAATCAATGGTCTTAATTCATTTTGAAAGTTTGGGAAGTGAAGCAGATCGATGGTCTAGATTCATTTTCAGTAGTTTAGAAAGTGGATCAAATTGATGGTTGAGATTCACTTTCGCTAGTTTAGAAAATGGATCAAATCAACGGTTAGGATTCATTTTTGGCAGTTTGGAAAGTGGATCAAATTGATTGTCGAGATTCGTTTTCAACAATTTGGAAAGTGGATCAAATCGATAGTCGAGATTCATTTTCGACAGTTTGGAAAGTGGATCAAATCGATGGTTGAGATTCATTTTCAATAGTTTAGAAAGTGGAGCAGACCGATGTTCAGATCAACAGGTTGGACAAAGAACTTTGTTTTCCATCAGAAACGTCGATGGACGATGGTCGATTCAATGAAATTGGAAAAGTGTTTGGTTCATCCAAGAGAAATTTCATATTTCTAATGAGGGGAAAGAGGGTGATGTTGTCTCATGCCATGTCACCATCCACATGTCATGCCACATCAACAACCAAGTGTTATTCCACATCAGTCGAGTTTCCATTTCAACACCCATGTTTCATGCCACATCATATTGGTTGCCACTTCAAATAAGAAATGGTTGATGGACGATGTTCAGGTCAGCCAAATTGGTAAAGAATTTCATTCATCCCAGAGAAATCACCAATATCGATGGAAGATGGTCGGGTTGACTAGTTTAGTGATGTATTTCAAGTATATTTCTAAAGGAAGGGGTCGATGAGTGATGTTCGCGTTGACAGTTTTGACAGAGTGTCACGTGCATCCAAAGGAAAATGTTGATCGCTAATAGAGTTTAGATCAAGGGTACAAATCGCTTTGAGTGGGTGATCGGCAATGGATATTGAACCGCGGGCCTGGGGAAAGTTTATCGGATCAATAACTGATATTTACCCTGATTTGGATATCGATTACTCAAATTAAAGGACTATTATAACAGTAAAAACAATTATTTTTCAACAAAATTTCCCAGATTTTGAAGGTCTTCAACTTGTAGGGGAATTTTGCGGCCCTAAATAGCGATTTTAGGAGTTTAAATTCTTGATATTGTAAGTATTGAGGATATCACATAAAGTTTCTACAACTTCCAAAAAATAACTTGGAGAGATATTTACAATGAGCTATCCTGGATGCAAAATAGAACTCGTATGAGAAAGTTACAACTGGAATAGTTAAGGGTATAATTTTGGCAGCAATTTACTTCCATAGGGCATAACTCCTTTCTCAGAAGTCTGTTTGGGCACAAAACTAGTCTATGGATTTTTTTTTTAACCATATAAGACAACCATGGAGCCAAATTTGGAATCTGGGTATGTAAAAGTGTGCAAGAAGAGAAGGAAGACAACTATAGCATACAAAGATAAAATGAGAAAACAATCTAAACTTCCTTAGACCATAAATTTCATCTCAGAGATCGTATTTGGGAAAAAGATTAGTCATTGGAAAGGTCTCAAGGAGGAGAAGACATCGATCCATCCAAAATTTTGAATTGACAGTAAAATTTTCTTAGAAAGTAATAAAGAAATTTTGTAGAAGTAAAAACATAGTAATGAGTGGAAATCACAACATGTTAATGCTATAACTTTTCGCTCAAAACTCAGAATGAGGCATGAGTACACCCATTGGAGAGTTGTTTCAAAGAGGAATGTGTCTAAGGAATTAGATTGTGTTCTTCATAAATTGAGATGAAAAATAACTTTTATTATGATTAATGAAATGTTTTATAGTATGCATGTGCTAACAATAATTATTGCATGCACATTTCTTGCAGAATTAGAGGTACAAGAAAACAACTTTGGCTCTTATATGAGAATTGGAGTTACAGAATATGCCCAAGAATATTAAAACCATAAGGAGAAGGTCACAGGTTTACATTTCAACATGGAAAATGATGAGATATAGTTTAATGGAAGGAGAGGCAGGAAATAACCTATAATTACAATAATATTGCATAGAGAAGATTAGAGCTATAGGGAAGAAAATGACATGATTATGAAAGCTTAGGAAGAGATAATCCAGAGTCTAAATATTTTTCATAATAATATTAACAAAGACTATGGAAGAAAACAAGCAGTTAGTGCTAGACAAGTGATAGAATCCATATCCTAAAGTAGAAGGGATGATCATGGGAATGATAGAAAATCAAGAAGCATGAGTAGGTACCATCATTATCCAAGAAAATCCACTAGAAGAAATCATGCAAGTTTAGGGCCAGGGAGCATCCCAAGTGTGTCTCCTATCATGATACAGAGAGGAAGGAATGAGATATACATCTTGCAAGGTGAACTCAGGAAAATCAAGACACCAAATTTCAATGGTGAGCATAGGAAGGGAGAAGAGGTTGAGGCCTAGCTATTGGAGATGAAGAAATATTTCCAGTGGCACAATTACCCCTCAAGGGTAGAAACTAAAATTATAACCTATATACCACTTGAAAGGAAAGGTATCCATGTGGTGGTATCAATGTAAGCAATCCAAGAACCTTGATGAGAAGAAGGTCTCATGGAGGCGGTTCAAAGGATATTTCCAAGAGAAATATTTTTCCAAGCATTACTATGAAAGGAAGATGAAATATTTCTTTGAATTCAAGTTGGGAAGAATGATAATGGATGAATATGAGAAGACATTCTTTGAGTTGTTGAAATATGTTGACTTCATAAAGGATGATAAATTCAAAATCCAAAGGTTTCTGAGTGGGTAGCCTTTTTTCTACAGTGAAAATATACAATATGATAACCTTGTGACTTTGGAGGAAGCCATAAGGAGAGAAAAACATCTTTATGAGCAGAGCAGAGGAAGAAAAAATTTCAAAAAATATTGGAACAATGAGATCAAGGGTAAAAAGGATCAAAGGAAGAAAGGTTTTAATACATCCTTTTTCAAGAATAACTCCCAAGCAAATAAATAAAGTTGGCCAACCCAAAATGAGCACAAGACTACATATTCATTTGGGAAAAGGTAAAGGAAACAACTTGTATAATGTTGGGTATGTGAGGTAAATCACTTATATAGGGAATTCCATCACAAAGGATAAATAATGAGGAATTTCCAAAACATTTAGGAGGTTGAAACATTTAAATACATGGGAGGAAACATGCCAAGGATTTAAGCAGCCTTGGAAAACAAGAAAGAAAAATATCAATCCCCCATGATTGAAGTGGAAGGTAAGATTGATAACCAAACCATAGAAATTTTAATTGATTATGGAGCTAGCCATAGTAAATGATACAAGAGAATCACCAACAAAGCACAAGTGGGAGATAGATGGGCCCATTAGCGTGTATTTTGAAATGTTTTAAATTTGAAAGATCAATGTATTAATGTAATATCTGACAAAACTTTTGAGTCATAAATATCTTTAATGATCGGAAGCTGAGCCATCACATAAGATTGATGGGGAGATGTATTTTGTTTAATGCGAAAGACTACAACATAGATCTAGAGCTTTCTCTCTCATCTGTCTAACTCAATATTTATTGTAATAGATGTTAAGTAGTTGATAGAATTTAATTCCAAGAAGATAGCGTAGAGTAGTTGGAGGGAAAATCTTGAAGAGCACCCCTTTTTTATAAAGATTTGTAATATTTCCCAGTAGTGGTTGTTGTTGGAAGGCTGCTGATAGAAGATAATCGATTAATTGTGTATATGTTAAGTAGTAGTGAAGAAAAGTGTATGAATGTATGTAATTTTCAGTTGGATGAATATAACAAAGGAATATTGTCCCAAAGGTGTGTGGTTGTTGTGTCCATCTGAATGAGTGAATGGTAGAATTTCTATTATTTTTCAATTATCTTTTATTTCTTGTTCTTGAATCCATGACTACATTTGCATTGTTGAATGTATAAGTCATTGTGAAGAGTGAATAAGTTTCAATTGTTTCTCTTCATTGAGTGAGTGAAAGGTGTCCATAGTGTCCGCAAGGAGTGCGTGATCGAGTCTGTTTTGAATCAAATCTCAAGAGAGTTAGTGTGAAACTTTATGTGTTCAAGGAATGCATCGACGTCCGCAAGGAGTGAGTGAGTGAGTTTTTAGACTCGAAATCTCAAGAGAGGTAGCATGATTCCATTCATGAGAGACATAAATGGTTGGAGAACAATCACAAGGAGTGCAAAGCCATCCACAAGTAGAAGTTAAGTTGTGGATGGAAATATGTTGCAAGGTGTGCACATATTGAAATTTCGACTAAGTGTCGAAGGAGGTGTTCAGAGGAACCACAGGAAACCGAGGAAGTAAATCTCAGGAGAGAGAGTGGTGGAAATTATTCAAGGGAAGAAGTCCTTGAAGTCTTCACTCAAAATCAGTGGACAATATTTTTTTCAAGAGGAGGGAGATGAACAATTCCAGACCATCAGATATGGGAAATCTACGTGGAGGATAGTCGAGAAGTGTTTCAACACTTTGGAGTTCAAGAAGTTTGAAGGATTGATGAAAATGAAGTCATGAAGTTCGAAGTCGCGAATGTATTTTAGTCGTTGATCGTGAAAGACGCAAGTGGAAATAGATTAAGGAAATTGGGAATTGAAAGTTTGGAGGTTCAGGGGTGAGAAACCTAGAGTTTCATGAAGTCACGAAACCCAAACCATAGTGGGGCCAAAAAACTTGAGGAGATGCGTGGTGAGAGCTTGAATATTCAGAGTAGTGCATTTTGGGACGAAGAGAAGGAAGAGTTCGAGATATCCCCGAAGCCTAAGTTGTGAAGGGGTAGACCCATAGTCATAGCTGTGGTCACCAGGAGGAAAAAAGGACCCAAAGAGTCACTCCGAATCAATATTTTAAACGATCCAAGGCTGAGAGGTTGAGAAGAACTTTGGAGGGAAGGGGGTTTGCGCCAGAGTCATATCAGAGAAAGTTCATAATTGAATTCTGTAGGGAGAAAGGTAAATTGATATCAACGAGGTGTATCAAAAACATCAACACAATGACACCTAGAAGACGTGTTGAGCCACCCATAGCAAACATAGCTATGGAAATGGAAATGAGAGAACTGCGTGTGAGGCTGGATGCCATGGAGACAACACAAAGGAGAGCACCTGATGCTGGAGATATTAGTGAGGCATAAATTAAAGAAGTAGAAGTCAAAGAAGCTGTAGTTGAGGATGCTGCGGAAGAACACTTGGTGAAAGCGATTGTCAAATTGGGTTCCAGAGTGAAGATTGACATCTTTTATTTCTTTTTCTTACATGTCTTGAAGAATTACATTCATTGGAAGCACCAACTTCTTTTGTTTTCCAGCTATAACTGGAAGGAGGCTCCAACCCCCTTGTTTCTTAGGCTACAACCTAAGGGAAGCTCCAACTCCCCTATTCTCTAGCTACAATTAGAAGGAGGCTACAACCCTCTATGTTCTTCGGCTACAACCACATGTCCTTGCCCCATCCAACCACCCTAAAGTAGAAGTATAATGATGGAACCACTGCCACACTATAACTATGATATATACCATTGTAAACTTGTACCAATAAACCTGAACGATGCATCAACCATGCATCAACCTGTACCTCAACCTATACCATAAACAAGTGCATCAACCATGCACCAAACTATACCATAAAAAAGTGCATCCAACCATGTACCAAGTATGTACCAATCATGTGTCAACTACTCATCAACTATGACTCGTCAATATGTACCAACATCACCAACTATACACCTCATGTATGTGCCAACTCATCAAGTACTTGTCTCAACCATGTACCCAACATGTACCTTAACTAAAATCCCTCATCAATTTCATCATCCAAATATGATTTGTAACTCTATAATAGACCTCGTGTATAGATCACATACTTGCAAACCTTCCTTAACTTTCACAACAAGATACTAGCATTTTCATCAAACTTTTCTTTAGTCTTACATGACTAGTTTGGGATTAGTCAACAACCCTAACTTTAAATAATCATAACTATGTACCTGTAATGAATAAAGATTTGAAAGTAGTACAAAATTTTCTTCAGTTTTTTTTATGCAATTCCTCCAGGTGTCACTACTTGGAACCTCTTAGAAAATGAGTTATAGAAAAAATGACATACCTTGTTGAATTCTATCTTATTCTAGAGAGAGACCTTGTAGAGCATTCCCCGCACAGAATATTTGTTGAATGGATATGAAAATGTTACAAATAATACTATAGAATTTACTCTAACCAACACATTTGTCTTACTGAATTGTGATCTTTTATGAAGAAGTTATGACGTTTTTACCCGAAACACTTGTTTTAGACTAGTTTCAAGACTAACCATAAACCTTATTTTCCACGGAGTGTAACTCCAAAAATACAATGCCCCACAACCTGAAATTTTTACCACATATACTTGGATATGTTTCCTCAATGGAATATCAATGACATGGTCTGAATCATTCTAGAATTTTTTTTATTGTGAAAATGGTGAGATGACCTATAAATAACATACCTTAGAAAGCATCATCAAAAGAATTTATCCTTCCTTGAATTCCGGCCTTCTTTTCTTCAGCTTCCCTATGAAATTTGGCCTAGATATACTTTGGTTACCTTAGTCACCTATAGATATTCAATATTCTCAAGTGTTATATAAAGTGAGAGAGCCTTGCCTCTTATTTATACTCTCCAAGTAGCTTCCTTAGAAGCATCTTCTAGGTCACTTTGCCCACTTTCCTTATTTTAGGGTTAACCCACTTCTAATTTCTCCATTAAATTTATTATTTAAATAGTTTATTTTGTATTCACTTTGAATTATAGTACACTCATAACTTCACTTTATTATTTACCTTCTAAAATCTCTTAAACCACTTTGACTACTTTGACCTTTTCGGGCTTCTAGATGACATATGAGGGTCCTCCAACTTCATAAGGACATAAATCTCAAAGCGTGAGGAGTTATGTGACATTCCACATACCACCAGAAATGGAATGACATGTAATATCCATATATAATAGTATTAAATGAAAATATATCAAAACCCATACCATTATCCATCAAACAAACTTGGGTCCATTACCCAAACCTGGGTTCTCCAACTTCTCATGGCCATAAATCTCTAACCATGAGGAGCTATGAGACATTCCACATACCACCGGAAATGGAATGACATTTACTATCCATATAGAATAGTATTACCTTCAAATATATTGAAAATCATACCATTATACATGAAACAAACTTCGGTCCATTGCCCAAACCTTTGTGCTACCGGAATTCGCTATCGGACTTTCTTCAAGTGTTGACATCAATGATAATCAAACTTAATAAACAATCACCCCTTTTTGCATTGATGAAAACACTCTGATGCAATACTAAAATCATTTCATGCAATACTGAAGTCATATCACTCATGCT
>JASDQU010736024.1:126218-140449 GCA_032191745.1 Picea mariana | reverse complement strand
CCCCCCCTCTCTTCAGTTACACTATATTTCTCTTATACATGAAGGAGGATTGTTGACCTTCCTAACTTCAAAGCTTTTGAGTTACCAATGCTATAGTTTCTCGCTCTTTCCGATCTTTTTACATTTTTGGTTTTCATAAAGTAGAGAAAAATATTTACATAATATTCCTTCCTACTCTGATCCCCTCAGGAAGATGAAACTAAAAATCTTTGGCGGTGAAGGGATCTTTAGCTAAAAATTTAGTCCAGATGAAAACCAAAGATAGGAAAACATGTTCATTGATCCTAGACCCCTCGTATTTGCTTAGGGAAACCAGTTGGTTGAGAAGGAAGCACAGATATTCCCTTCAGCATTCTCCTATTTGTGAACACAAATAGTTTTCAACCTATTTTCTTATGTTGCGCCTTTGTTGCATGGTCAAGACTTGGCTATTTGTTTTGATCTAGATGGATCTTAGATTGATTTGTGTATTACTTCCATCTCTCCATCTTTGTCATGCATTATCTAAGAATAGGTACTCTATTGCTTATGAAAACAAGTAAATCTCCTCTTGTGTCTAGTGTTGTCAAATCTTGGTAGTTCCCCCCAGTGGAAATAATCAATAGGATGAGTATATCTCTACTAAAGTTGTGGCTATAGTAGCTCGCATTCTAACTTCTCACTTTGTTGAACAATGGAGTTTCCATATCCTGCACATCCCTTTTATAGTCATCTAGCGATATTTTTTTTGTAATGTGATGACGAAACAAGAGGGATATTATCATTATTAAATTAGGCTCTTCCTGCTCAAAAGGACAATTCAGTTATTAATTATCTGTGAGCCATGTAGTCTTCGGGTGTTGTGTTTTGCGTTTTCCTCTTCAATATGTAATATTTCTCATGGCATTGGCGTATATGTCTCCAGTGCTTCTAACCTATGTGTCATGTGCTCTATCTTCAAGTATGGTCGTCACCCACCAAGTTTCACATGTGGTGACTAGCTTCTGCCTCTATCTTGGCATGTTGCATTCATCCCATGAAACATGAAAATCCAAGACAGTTGTTCACCTTCATATCTAAATAATGAAATTCTCCAATATGTGTCCTATGTCTATTCACAATGTCATGTATTGTATTGTACTTTCATCAACTTGCAATGATTTCAAGCGTATGAAACTATATCTTGAGTAATCTACATATCTGAAAAGATCTCATCACTTGTCATCAAAGGGTGAGTTTTTAGAACACTAGCATTGTAAGAAGGTTTGCAGGAGTTTACACAAAATTACAGGACTTTGAATGAGGTTGTTATGTGGTGAGGATGGTTTCATAGGTTATGTGAGGGTTTCTCTCTTTGACTGTAGTTTGTGAGATGTGGAGTTTCATATGTATAGGATTTTCATGCTAATACTTTGGTATAAGGAAACCTGCATAAATTCTTTCACACAGAATCTCCTCTGTGGTCTGCAACTCATGAGTTTCCAGTTAAATTATCAATTCATTCCATGACCCTGATTAGGAGTTTCTAGCAACACGATCCCAAAAAATGTTCAACAATAAAGCTTTGTGGTTATTCTGGGAAAAATACTTTTGTAGTGTGGGTTTGCGGGTATGAAATGGGATTTATGCATGGCTAACCTTGACACAGTTAAATTTGCAAAGGTGAGGACTTCAAAGGATTGGATCTGCTGCAATGGGGTCCATAAAGGTGAATTCCATAGAGGTAGGTCCCAGATGGTCTGTGACTCACTTTTCTATGGGGAATTACAAATTGAAGTTTCTTGGTGACCCCCACAAGGCTTGATGCATGCAATGCTTGCATCCTCATAGACTGCGGCTTGCACAAAAATGTGCATTTAGGTTTTATATTGTTTCAATAAAACGTCCACATCTGCACTCCCACAACAATGAACTAATGATAATTCCCTGCATTGTTTACGTGCTCAATTCTTTTGAGCCTACATGAAACTTTGAGCTTTCGGTTTACGTGGTAATCTTTCTACCATTGATTGTTCTTCCAATATTCGATCGAAAACACTTTTCTTCTCATCTCCTATCCAGAGGTTATTCATTCTTGGCTTGCATGTAAAGAGAACAATTCCTAATGAGCTTCCAAGTTGTCATGTTTCTCTTTGCATCATTTTGAGTTTCTCCTTCTCTTGCATATATAAAAAACAATATAAGTGAAAGTTCTATAAAACCTTCAAGCAATTTACATGCATTACTTCCAAAACCATAATTTCTATTTATCATACTATTTAACAGGTGACAGTTTAATAGATTAAACCAATTGAGTTTTGTTTCATCTAAGTTGTAATCATGTTTGCAGGATGTCATCAATATAACCTTTCCTCTATTTTATTTTATTAGTCACTCATGCTTTCACTCTAGCTTTCTACTAATATACATGTGCATCATGTAATAACCAAAAAATATAATGAGATTAGTGAGGATACACAAGAAAGAAACTATGTGGTATTATCATATTTATCCCTTACCTCACAAAGGCAAGTATCAGGGTTGTTTCACATGGGCATAAAATACAGGTTTATGATATTTCTCCCTATCCCATCAGATTGCACATATTAAATATCAATTAAAATTTTGTTTTTTTTTTATTTATTATATGCAAGATTATGGGTGTGGCAATGAATTCTATAAAAATAAGGGATAGTCCAACATCTACCTTTCTGTAAATTTAGTTGGTCGAAACTGATTAGGGAAATTCATTCTATGATTATTCAGCTTAGGGGTTCTTCAACAAATTGGTGTGCGGGTGGAAGGGGATGATTCCATCAAGTAGAGGGAATCATGTTTTAACTATAAGTATTATAAAATCCAAATTTCGAATCACCAATGTTCCACAATCCCAACAGTTTTAATGAGAAGATTTCCATATTTACCAAATGAAGGATTTGAGAAGCTAGCTTTGGGTTTTCCCAACACCAATTCAGTTGATATATGCTTTCCCTATTACTTTACTTGGTATGGATGATTCTCTGTATTGATTAAAAGATATTGATTTGCTAAATTAACTCTGAGAGGATATGTGCCATCATAAAGATCAATGTCATTTCCTCAACCTCAGATATCCAATAAGCCAACTGGTATTTGATTAATGATATCGTTGGAGTACCAAAACACCACTCAATTATAACTAGGGTTTTAGAAAAATAATCCTTAGAATGAGGAGGAGAGTATGAGGTTAATACTCAGCAATGTACAGGCAACAAAGAACTCCTCGAGAGTTAGTATTCATCGACTAATTAAACTTGTATCTATGTAAGTCATGGAAGGCTAGGAAAGGTGGTATTACATGTAGGTTAAGATTTTTATATTTAATATTGGTAAGGGATCCATTTTTTTGGATTATTAGAGATCAAAACAAAAGGAGGGTTGTTGTGGTTAGAACAAGGAGTTTGTGCCATCTTCTATTCCAATTCCGGTTTCTTCTTCAGATGATGATGATAGTGAGGATGAAAATATAGCTCTACCTAAACACCTTCCTCTAGATGATTCTATTTAACATGAACCTGCACCAACACCATCGCTTCCCAAATGGGTCCATTCAACACGAGAAACAGTTGGTGTTCTTATCAGTGATCCTTCATATCCTCATCGTACATGTTCATAGTTCCAGTGAGCATCTTCTCTTTTGGCTCAAGTTTCAAAGACTCATGATCCAAAAACATTTTCAAAATCTTCAGGTCATCCATATTGGGACACAATAATGAATGAATAGTATCGTTCTTTAATGGTGAATGATACTTGGTATCTTGTACCTCTTCCAAAAGGAAGAAAACTTGTCATATGTAAATTGGTGTACAGAACTAAGTATGCGTCATATGGAAGTGTTGAAAGACACAAGTCCTAGTTAGTTTCTAAAGGGTTCTTTCAAGTTCAAGGCATTGACTATAATGAAAAAAATTCCCCCGTAGCCAAAATGAATTCCATCCACCTTGTTTTATCCCTTGTTGCCTCACATAAATGGGAAGTCCATTGGATGGATTTTAAATCCACCTTCTTGCATGGGGATTTGCAAGAAAAAATCTATATGGAACAACTTCCTGGATATGTCCATAATGACTCCACCCTTGTTTTTCTCATTAAGAAATCTCTTTATGGTCTTAAGCAAGTTTCTCAAGCTTGGTATGCCAAAATGGACAACTTTTTTCTTGACACCAACTTTTATAGATTTCATTTTGACCCTAATTTACATACCAAGAAAGTAGGAATCCATCTCATAATCATTTTTCTTTATGTTGATGACCTTATCCTCATTGGTAGTGACCCTAAAATTTTAACCCATGTGAAATCCAACCTTAAAAAGAATTTTGAAATGACAGACTTATTCTATTTGCATTATTTCCTTGGACTCTAGGTATTGCAAACCAAGGAAGGAATCTTTCTTTCCTAGTATAAGTATGTTTGTGGCCTTCTTCGTCACTTTCACATGGATGATTCTAACCCAGCCCATTCTCCCTTCCAGTCTCAATTCAAACTTGTTTCCACTTGTACTTCTCTAGAAGTTGATGCCACCTTGTACCATCATTTAGTTGGTAGCTTCTTATATTTGACTCATACTTGTCCTGATATTTCCTTTGTTATTGGTATTGTTTCCTGGTATATGAAAACACCTGATGAAAGGCATTGGAAAGTAGCAAAAAGGATACTTCGGTATGTCCAGAGTACAGTTCATTTTGGGATACACTATAGTTCAAGGGGTTTCATTTGTTGGTTGGTTTCACTAATTTGGATTGGGTCGGCAACCCTGATGATCGAAGGTATACTGCAAGTTATGTTTTCAGCCTTGGCTCTGGACCTATCACTTTGGCTTGTAATAAATAACGGGATCTTGTTTTTTCTTTAGCAGAATCAGAGTATTGAGCACTGGTTAATGAAAGTCAAGAAGCCTTATGGCTTCGATAGATCCTTTCATAGTTTGAATTCTCGAAGAAGTACCTAATCACCCTTTGGTGTGACAATCAAAGTGCCACCAATCTCACTAATATCTAGTTCAACATTGGCACAAAAAACACATGGAGATACACATGAACTTCATCAAAAATATCATTCATGATCGATTTATTGAAGTGCTCTTTTTCCCTATAGAAGATCAAGTTGTAGACATTTTCACAAAGTCTCTTACAGAAGTGAACTTTTCCAAAATTCGATCTATGTTAGGAGTTTAGGAAGTTGTCACTAAAGGGGGATAGGCTCTAATGCCTCCTTCTTTATCCTTGTGTCGCCTTTGTAAATCCTTCAATCATATCCCAGGTTGTTCTTAAGGGGGGGTGTTAGAATATTTAGACACTTAGGAGTTAGTTAAGATAAACTTGTTCTAATGTGTCATTAGGTTAGAGTGTGTTTATTTAGTATGCATTAGTAATCTGACAGTCAGGATGTCTTCCCAACATAGAGTGATCTAATGGCTCATAATCTTCTCGATATTAACAGCTACATTAGCATGTGGCTTAACACCTATTGGTCCATGATCTCTCTTTAAAGAGCATGGATGGTCATTTGTTGATGGTCATTTGTCGATTGTGAGAAACTCTCTGTAACATATTATATTTTTCATTAATAAATTGCTACAAGTGGCCATGTTGGTTGGGTCCATGGATGTTTCCCCTTAGAGTTTTACCACATAAAAACATCGGTGTGTTGATCTTTGATCTGGTTGTGTGAGTGGTTAATGAAGATGTTCATCCTCTATTGGAATACCTATGTTGTCGAACAAGATGATCATAATAAAAAATGATATATTGACCATATTGACTATAGCAACTACTTTTAGGCTTTTTGCATAACCACTTTATTTTATTTTAATTTATTTCTTTTTGGGGATAATTCCAAGAGGAAATGGTCAAAAAGGGGTTTTATGACTTTAGGAAATCTGTTTTCTTAGTTCATCATGGTATAAAATTATGTGAAGTGTGTAAAATGAGTGGAAATCACATTTTATGTGGTGTATTTCAGTAAACCTGGTTAATTTGGTCTAAGTGACCAACTTTTGGGTGACAAAAATGACCATCAAATGTTTTCAATATGGTAGACGATGGAAAAATCCTAGAGAACCCAAGGCTCTCCAACAAGACAATGACATAATGAAGGTATAGGATCCTTCATTAACAACACATCGAAAGATGTTTGTCCCATGCAAAGATAATTGGATTTGGAAAGAAATCTAGTGTGCAATCCTAGGGTAACTTTGGTTAAGGTCAAATGTAGTTAGATGAGTGTCTAAGGGGATCAACTCCACTAAATAAAGTAATAATGCTTTTCACCGCATAGGTCATCTCTAAATGACCTTAAGGGAAGACATGGCATAGGATTCATGAGCCAAATATTCATTAATATTGTAATTGTGAGTGACTCATGCATTTGGGTTGTGCATAGACCTTTGTAAAACACCTTTGGGGGGATGAAGCATCATAACATTAGATGGCTTATCTATCTGCAAAGAGATACTTGTACGGGATAAAAATTAATCCTTATTAGTAGGACCATTCTTATTGTTATCATAATTACAAGCTATCATCTATATCTAAGCATCCTCTTCACTCATGTACACGTTAGCATTTGTACTATTACCCCCTTGCATAGTATTTTTGTAATGTACCCCATCCCAGCTGAGTTCCATTACGTGTGGAGATACTCATAAATAAAAAATTCTAGTAACTAATAAAGTAGCTTACCAGCAACGACAGGAGAACATACAATTTTAACCATTTGTTGATACCATGAACTAGATGCATCTACAACATTCTAAAATAATATAAACATTCTAAAATAATATAAAATGCAGCTAACAAACTCAAATAAAGTAGCATATAAATCATTCTTAGAAACAAAGTTAATACACATCAATTAAATTCATAATCCAACATAGAAACAAGATAAAAACACTTATCTTTTAAAAATGGTTGTGAAATCAACTACCTGAGACAGACGTTCCACCCAACAATAGACTTTTTGTTCCAAATATTAAAAAAAAATCACCCTCGAGCTTGGGCTAGCAATCCACAAAAGAGGGTGGTCTCTCATTGTCCACTCATAGCTCAAAAAATACCACAACCCACTAGTATTCTCCTACAACTATCTCGGTTTTCTAGGTCAACTCTCTTCCTCTCAACCTGCCTAACCCAAGGAATGTACCCCTTCACTTCTCTCATTCCCTTGGGCATCCCATTTTTTATCGGGATCTCTCTGGCACAGGTAACCAGGAATCTCACTACTGGGAAACTAGCAACAATCACTTATTGTTATAGTGAAACTCACACAGGAGTTCTCTCTTCAAGCCTAAAAACTTGTCTCTTCATTCTTATGATCAAAATATGCTCCAGAATTCTCCTCCATGGTTGATCTAGCTCTAAATATCTTCTTTCTTATTCTCTACTTGTTGTTCATGCAAAAACATGACTATCTAAAACTGTTGTAACTTCCCATACAAATTTTCCTCTCTTTGTCTTGCTTTCTTAACTTACACTCTTCCCCAAACTGATTGTACTCAATATCATTCTTCCAATAACTATGGGATGTGACTCCTCACACCCACCCTCTTACATGCATTCAATTATTGGCTTTAGGAACACTCAATCAAAAAATAGAAGTTTAATACATAATCATAATAAAATTCAAGAATGTGGGTTAAATTAATAGACATGGGTAATTCCTCCTTGGACCCCTCTCTAAGACATCATCTTACACCCTCCCCTCTCTTGTGGATTAATCAGCCCCCATCTATGTCCATGTCCCCCAGTAGTTGGCATCACATTTTATTATTAAACTTCAGAAATACAATTCGCATATACATCGATTGGCCACAACCATACATTAAGCATTAATTAAACTAAGGACTATATTGGGGATGTTACATCCCCCCCTCCCCTACAATTGTGTGCAATCCTCGATGCACACTGTGTCGATATGCATGCACAAATTTACATCATAATACTAAGAAATAAAAATTCTACAATTTTACAACTCCAACAACAGTTCCAACCAAAAACTCTTGTTTCTCTCAACCCGATGACCCAAGTAATGTACCCCCTTCACTTATCTCGGTCCATCATGTTGTACCATTATTTTATTAATGCCCCTAGCATAGGTTTTCTAGGAATCTGGGATGCAATTCTGGAACTCTAGTTGCTCAAAATGGAGTCTTGCATTCTTATATTATGTTTTCTTCAAAATTGTCAAAATTTTGCAGGTATTCCTCACGCATGTTTTCTTCATGCTCCCATGTATCATCTTTGTGACCATAATACGTCCATTGAACCTTTACTAGCCCTATGGATTTGTTCATGGGCACTTTTAATTTTTGGTCCAGGATGCATACTCGTTTCACCCACAAATCCCCTTCGTGTTCCACCTAGAACACAGTCCAATCAATTATGTGGTTAGGTTTATGAATATATTTCTTTAATAATGACACATGAAATACATTGTGCACTCTCATGGATTCACACAATGCTAGCATGTATGAAATTGTCTCTATATTTTCTAGGATTTCAAAAGGTCCACATTATCTTGCTACCAAATTTGGGAAACTTCCAAATCTTAGCAAACTTCTCTTTGCTTTTACTTTTAAAAACACAAGCTCACCCACTTTAAAATCTATGAAAACTTCACTTTTGTCTACATAATGTTTTTGCATGCCCTGGGTAGCTTTAAAATTATGCTTGATCTTTGTCATCTTCTCTTCAATTTCCTTCAACAAATTTGGCCCAATAATCGCTCTTTCTACTAGGTTATCCCAACTCACTAGCATGTTACACTTTCTACCATGCAATGCTTCAAATGGGATCATTTTCAATGAAGCTTGATACCCATTATTGTAAGCAAATTTCATTAACTGGGTATAATCCTCCCACTTTGATGGTTGGTCCATCACATACATTCTAAGCATGTACTCAATCATTTTTTTAGTTCTCTTTGTTTTCCCATCTGACTCTAGGTGATACTTTGCACTGAGATTTGGATTTGTCCCAAAACCTTTGAACAAACCCTTCCAAAAATTGTAAGTGAATTTTGGATCTCTGTCTGAAACAATTACCTTGGGAACTCCATGTAGCCTGGAAACTTCCTTTACATAGATTTCTACAATATCTTTTTCCTTGTTTGTAGTATTCACTAGAATAAAATGTGTTTCCTTAGTTAATTTATCCACCACCACCATGATGGACTCATGTTTCTTCATTATTCTGGGCAGCTTTGTAACAAAATCTATTGTAATTGCTTCCTGTTGGATTATTGAGAGGGGGGGTGAATTGGTAATAGAGAAATTTAATCCTTTTTAACCATATAATGCAAGTGTTATATCAGTGTAGCACTATCATCCAATAATTGCAGAGTAACTAAACAATGAACAAATGAGCAATCATACACATACACATACACAGTACACCGGTGTTTTTACGTGGAAACCCAAAGCAAGAGAAAACCATGGAATGTTTTTTATTATATGTCTTGAAGAATCACATTCATTGGAAGCACAAACTTCCTTTGTTTTCCAACTGCAACTGGAAGGAGGCTCCAAACCCCTAGTTTATCAGGCTACAACCTGAGGGAAGCTCCAACTCCCCAATTCTCTAGTTACAACCAGAAGGAGGCTACAACCCCCTAAGTTCATCGGCTACAACTGGAAGGTGGCTACAACCACCTGTCCTTGCCCCGTCCAACCACCCTGAAATATAAATGTCAAATGTAGACAACATGTCACTATCACTGAATCAACCACTTCCACTGTCAACCTGTCATTGTCACTTAATCAACCACTTCCATTGTCAACTTGTACCAATCAACCTGCACCAAACAACTTGTACCAATAACCTAAACCAACATGTACCATGAATCAACCATGCATCAACCTTAACTCATCAATATGTACCAACATCATCAACTATACACCTCATGTATGTGCCAACTCATCAACTACTTGTCTCAACCATGTACCCAGCATGTACCTCAACCATATACCAAAGACATACTCCAATATAACCATAAAAAATTCATCACTCTATCCATAAACCAAATACCATAAATCCTTACATCAAACCATGTGCCACAACCTCATTGTTATGTATCCTCAAGCTAAACCAACAACTTCAGCAACACATCACAACCGAAAGACCAATACCCATATGCCAAATACCAACAACAAAATACCAATTGTATCCCTCAACAAATCTGATATATACAACAATACTAAAAATCCAATACCATCTCAAGAGATAAACCCTAGCTCACAAAACATACCTCGAGCAAGATGTGCTATATCTCTCATAAAGAGACCCCAACCATGTTGTTGCCGTGATTTTTCTGTCGCACTTTTTCTGTCACGATTTTTCGATCGCACTTTTTTTGTCGTGATTTTTCTGTCGCACTTTTTCTGCCACGATTTTTTTGTTGCACTTTTTCTGCCACATTTTTTCTGCCACAGTTTTCCTGCCTCATTTTTTCTGCTGCACTTTTCCTACTGCACTTTTTCTGCTGCAAATTTTCTCTATCAATAATACCTGCCCAAATAACCTTTCACAAAAATAGTTATTCAATGATATTCAAGTGTGTTTAAATGAGAGAGTTTTGCCTCTTATTTATACTTTCATGTAACATCACATTTTCTTATTTTAGGGAGTTCTCCATTTACTTTATTATTTAAATAATGTCTTTTTCAAACACTTGACTTTTGGGGGCTTCTATATGACTCATGAGGGTTCTTCAACTTCATATGGACATAACTCTCTAACCGTGAGGAGTTATGTGACGTTCCACACACCACCGGAAATGGCATGACAAGCACTATCCATCTAGGATAGTTTCATTGACAAATTCATTGACCTTCATCTCATTATTCCACAATTAAACATGGGTTCTCTAACCATACTTCTAGGATAACTCAATCCACAAAGCGTCTTCCCATGAGGGATTTCACCATAAGGGGACCACTTTGGAGTTCATCCATTTTTACTTCTTATCAACCATGACAAGACAATAATAGTCATATTTACATCAAACAAACTTGGGTCTATTACCCAAACCTTGTGCTATTGGGCTTTCTTCAAGGGTTGACATCAATGACAACCAACCTTAATCAATAATCTCCCCCTTTGGCATTGATGGCAACACTCTAATGCAATACTAAAATCATATCACTCATGCTCCCCCTGGAACCATGCCTCTATCCTCTGCATCTCTGTGACTATTTCTCTCCCTGGAACCATGCCTTTGTCCTCCACATATGATAAATATCTCCCCCTTTGTCATTAATGGAAAAGGTATATTTCCATCTGGGGTTGCTCCCCCTGACTGAATTGTCCTCTTATGGTGATTCCTCATGTACATCTAAGACATATAAGATAAGCATTCAAAAGCATTCATTTTGGGGTAGAAATAACTTTGAGTCTCTAGCGAAGATACTCAAAGGCTTCCCCTGGAAGTGGTTTTGTAAAGATGTCTACCACTTGTTCTTTTGTTCCCGCATACTCAACTCTGATGTTATTTTCTGCAACCTGTTCCCATATAAAGTGATACTTTATTGGAATGTGCTTTGCCTTGGAGTGCATCATCGGGTTCTTTAAGATATTGATGGTGTTTGTATTATCACAATATATTGGAATGGGCTCATCATACTCAACATGTATATCTATTAGAGTTTGTTTCATCCAAATAACATGTGTACAACATGTTGTTGTTGAAATGTACTATGCCTCGGTTGTAGATAAAGGTATCAATGATTGTGTCTTGCTTAGCCATGATACTAAACACTCACCTAAGTAGAATGTTGCTCCACTAGTGCTTCGTCGGTAATCAATACAACCTGCCCAATCTGCATCTGTGTAGGCAATAAGTGATAGATCATTTCCTTTTGGATACCATAATCCAAACTCTTATGTTCCTTTGAGATATCTGGAAATCCTCTTCACTGCTAATACATGTGATTCCTTTGGTGTTGATTGAAATCATCCCACCTATCCAACTGCTTGCATTACATCTGGTCTAGATGTTGTCACATATAATAGGCTACCAATCATTGACATGTATTACCTCTGATCTGTAGACTTTGAATCATCATCTTTTCTTAACTTGCAACTGGTTTGCATGGGAGTGATAACTGGTTTGCAATCTTCCATTNTATACTTGGTTTGAGAAATAAAAATTCCTTGATGGCTTTGACATTTCTTAAGTCCCAGAAAGAAGGATAGTTCTCCAAGTAATGACATTTCAAATTCATTCTGCATATCCTTTGCAAATTTCTGGCTTAACCTATCATCATCACTACCAAAAATAATATCATAAACATAAACTTCAATTAATAAAATACTATCTTGACTTACCTTGATGTAAAGGTTGTTGTCTGCACTTCCTTTTCTGAACCCTGCATGTTGTAGATATTTATCTAGTCTAGATTACCATGCTCTAGGAGCTTGTTTTAGACCATACAAGGCCTTCTTTAATTTACACACATCATCTACGTTCTCTGACAACTGAAATCCTTCTGGTTTTTCAATGTAGAATTCTTCTTCAAGTTCCCCATTCAGAAAAGATGATTTTACATCCATCTGATACACTTTAATATTTTTTGGAGCATGCATAAGCTAAAAGCAATCGGACTGCTTCCATTCGGGCAACTGGGGCAAATGTCTCTTCAAAGTCGATTCCTTCAACCTGTGCATATCATTTACATACCAATCTAGCTTTGTTCCTTGTAACATGTCCATCTTCATTCAATTTATTCATGAATACCCACTTTGTGCAAATAACATTGTTATTTTTTGGTCTTGGAACCAATTCCAAGTATCTGTTTTCTCTATTTGATCAAATTCTTCATCCATGTCCTTATTCCAAAATTCATCCTTGTTGGCCTCTTGAAAATAGGTTGGTTCAATCGTAGATGAGAGTGCTAAGTGTGTTTTTTCTGATGAATGGATTCTTCTTCTAGTCTCAACTCCTGCATCTTTGTTTCTGATAATCTGAACTTAAGGGTGATTATTTTGTACTCGTCTGCTAGGTGTCTTTGGAGACACTTGTTTAACTTGCTCTTTTGCTTCTGTCGAATCTTCTTCATCTTCCCCTTCTACTTCCTTTTCATCTTCTACTTCTTCTTCATAAATTTGTTCCATTGATTCATTTTCTTCTTCATTTAATTATTTTCTACCTGTTTCATCAAATGTTACGTTGATGCTTTCCACAACTTTGTTCAATCTCAGGTTGTAACACTTGTATGCTTTCCTTGTACTTGAGTAACCAACAAGTACTCCTTTGTCCACACGAGATTCAAACTTTCCCATTCTGTCATCTTCTCTTTTGATGTGGCATTCGCTCCCAAAAACTTCGAAGTGCTTCACATTTGTTGGTCTTCATTTCCATAGCTCGTAGGGAGTTTTTTCAGTGTTGTTTTTGAGCATTACTTTGTTTTGAATGTGAACAGTTGTATGCACTGCCTGTGTCCAAAAAATATCTGTCAATTTGGAATCCATTAGCATTGTTCGAGACATTTCCTGTATTGACATGTTCTTTCTTTCAACAACTCCATTCTGTTGAGGTGTCCTAGCAACGGAGAATTGCCTTTTTATTCCATGACTGATGTAGTAGTCCATAAATTCCTTTGAAGTGAACTCTCCTCCATTATCAGATCTAAAGCATTTGATTTTTTAATCCATTTTATTTTCAACCATTTCCTTGTAGATCTTGAAGTTTTCAAAAGCTTCGGACTTATTCTTGAAAAAACAAACTGCAATCATTCTTGTATAATCATCAACTAATAACATAAAGTATTTCTCACCTTTTAAATCCTTTGTTGTAGTTGTTCCAACTAGATCAGTATGCACAATTTCCAGTGGACTTGTCATTGAATATTCCTTTGATTTGAATTTGGTCTTTGTTTGCTTTCCTTGTTGACAATGTTGGCATAAAGTGTTAGTTGGTTTCTTGATCTGGGGAATTTCTCTGACTGCTTCTCTTTTGTTGACTTTGACAAGGTTATCAAAATTTATGTGATCCATTCTTTTGTACCATAGCCAACTTTCATCTTCCTTTCCTAGACAACACTTTTCATTTCCAATTTCACTTAACACTTATATGTTTCTTGAAGTTCTCGCGGCTATAGAAATCAATTTCCATGAACCTTCTTTTATTATCTTTCACTTTTGTGAATCGAAAATAACTTTATGACCTTGGTCACACATTTGACTCACACTTAGAAGATTATGTTTGATATCTTCTACTAGTAGAACATTTCCTGCCTTTGT
>JASDQU010736024.1:89222-99991 GCA_032191745.1 Picea mariana | reverse complement strand
TAAATGATGCTCTAATTTTCATTCATGACGACTTTACTAAGCATTTGCTGTTTGAGAAAACACAAAAATTCGAACAAGTTTTCACATGTAATCAATGATTATAATGGGTGACAATTTAAAAGATGAAAGAAAGTGATAAGCACTTCACTCACAACTTCTATACATCGCTATATTACGGTTGGTTTGCATATGGTAAAGGTTCAAGCTTCAACTCACACACACATTATTCATGGTTATGATGGTGGACAATAGTTATGTTATTATTTGAGCGAAATTCAATCCTTACAATTTGGGATTTTTTAGACATATGGTATTATGATCATATTATATGATATGTTTAGTGTAGGTGATGAGGTGATCCCCTTTTTCTAGAAATGGATATGAAATATGGTTTTAAGGTTGCATACAACAAGGTAGTAAATCATTGTTTTTTTTTGGCAAATTGTGGCCTATTATATGGTTTGTTATGCTAATGTTTTGGGGCCAGTGTATGGCGTGCTCGCACTTGGGTTAATGGTCATTTATGTTGGAAACGACATGCAATTTCTGCACATCGCTTCAACCATACCCCGAGGCCGCCACCCTCCTTGGTTCACATTGTGTTTGGCTTGGGCTATGGTTACTTTGTGTTGCTCGACTTTTGGAGAAAATAATACAGTCGTTGGTTTTCCTTTGCATTTTCCAAATCAAGTATGAGTTTCTTGTCTTCCATTCATTATGCACTCTGATCCAAGGTAGAATAGATGGTTGGCTCTTAGATTTTTCTTGTTGGGTGCTTGATTTCTAAAGTTACAGTGGCGAATATGTATGCTTTGTCTGTGCGAGTTGATTGGCATGTTGAAAATGGTTTATGGTTCCTTTCCATTGAATTTCTAGGTTGTGGTTGCGCTAATGACATTGTTGTTTCCTATCATAGTTGAGCACTCTGATTTCAGGGTTTGTTGATAATATATTGGTTATGATACTCCATTTTTGGGACTATTTATGGTATCTATGGTATGCTATGACTCTTGTTTCACTCTTGCAATTTCGAAATGGGTTTACCTCCATTAATGACAATGGTGTTTTGGTTGTGATGGGTTCTGTTTTTTAATGTACCACACAGTCATAGGTGACTTTTTGGCCTTTGTTATATATTTCCCCATATGAATTGTTATGTTTGGCCTGTGGGTGTTGTTTGCGACCCTGTGTGGTCTGAGGGAATTACTATTATAAATGAAATGGAGAAACAAGGTTTTGGTTTCTCCCTAGGTATTGACCATGACCCAATCTGAAGTTTTTTTACAGTTGGTTAGGTGAATGCGAAGCTTGGTTCTCGTTCTATGATTGTTTGTTAGATGGTGGATCTGTCTAAATTCCTCCCACAGTCTTTAATGTATATGAGGGAAATTTTTTGGTGGCATTTTGGATTCGACTGTGTCATAGTTTGTAATGATGGTGTTAGAGTTTTGGTTGTATAAAATCCATTAACTAATACTCTCTCCCTCTAGTCGAACCCAACCCTCTTTGGCTCGATGGTTGTAAACACATGCTGAGGATTTAATTCAAATTTGGTTCTAGTTGAATAGTGGCTAAACCTGTTACTTGGATCAATGGTCGTGTGTTACCTTTGAGGGTTGATTGGCTTATGGTATTGCGATGCTTTTGGTTAGTTTTATTGGTGGATCACTGGTGAATAAAGTCACTAGGCCTTTGAACCGAGTATGTCACATGATAAGAATTACAAGGTTGACATTAACATTATGTTGAATTGTGGTTGGCATAGGTTGCACTCCATCGTGCCCTTAGTTGGTTTGATTTATGTTACTGGAATAATTATGTTGTTTAGTAACATATGAAATTAAAAGCCTGCAATTAAAAGGAAACAAAATTTGCAGTAAATGAAGTTGGTTGTAGTGGTTTTATTTAAATGCTATGATGTTAAAAGTGCATAGTTGAAATGACCTGGATGGTTGTATAATTCCTATAGAAATTGGTGAAATATTTTATAATGTTTAATTAAATTAAACATAAGAGACATTTGAAGGATTTGAATCTCTCCTTGTTATATAACTTTTGGGTTATGTTATTTTATGTGGAAGTCAAATGGTTTGTATTGGTTCTTCTCGGCCCTACCTATTGGTTGGAGTTATTGTGTTTTGGATGTTAGACAGTTCCTTGCACCTTCACTCAAGTAATAGATATATGTGTAAAGGAAAAGGAAATCTGGAAATTGTGGGGTGACAGTTCTAAGGATTTTTATATTTTTGTTTTTTTGGAACAACTGGGTCTTGAGTTTGAATGTTGAACATAGATTTTTTGGAACAATAACACTGATGATTTTAAGGTAATATATATTAATTCATCAATGGAACAATAACCATCTCATTCCCGACCATTATATCACCTTTTTCTTATTACACGCCCCTCACTTTCCCAAATACATTTAATTTTTCCTTATTCTATTGTTGTGAATTTCATTAGAGTGAAATGGGTATTAAAAGGAAGAAGCCAGACATTGATTGGTGTTTGGATGTTAGTGTGATTTTTTTTTGAAGTTTCTTGAAAAATACTCATGGTGTTCCCAACCATTATACCATTTTCCTCACATTACAATCCCCCCATTTTCCCAATAGCCATGTTCACTCCCTGTTCGAACAACAATTGATTGGTGATTTTTTGGATGGATTGCATGTGATTCTGTGGTAAATGATAAGAGCCAATGTTTAATTCTATTTAGGTAGAGTTAATGCATGGATTATTAAGAAATTTGCAGGACATGTTTTGGACTATTGCTTTAGGATGAGATTTTTCAACAGAGGCAGTACTGTTATAGGTAATAGAAGCAGGGGAAATTGACAGAGGGGTCACATAAGACCTCAATTCTCTATATATTTTGATGCCAACCCCCAAGAATTAAACCATATTTCCCAAGATGGGTTCTTCAACCTAGTAGGCCAAGGGATCCTCCAACCCCGAACTAGAAGATCGCCATTCCAAGCACATCAGATCCTTTTCGGCATCCCAATACCTCCTCATGTATCTATGTGAGCATAACCGTCCACCAACGATGGTTGGAAATATATTTTCCACCACCCAGTTGTTCAACACCACGGTTAGCCCATTGCATCATTTCCATTACCCCCTCCACCACCACCAAAAACCCAAGTTTCCCAAGACGAGCCTGCTGTCTCACCCATGCAATCATCACATGCGAGTAAAATATTAAAAACAAATGTCCCTGAGCCTGTGTAGGATAAGGGAAAAGGAATATCCAGTCACTCCAACTCATCCAAATTTTATGCCAAGTCAGTTTCCTCTCGCCTTCATCTTAAGGATGACTGTACTCATGTCATTAGTGAAATTTAGCCTCAAGGTTCTAACCAGTCAAAGGATGCTAGGAAAAAATCAAAAGGGGACAACAATGAGAAGAGGCCTAATGCCTCACATAGTAAATATGGATTTTGATGATTGAGGTTGTTTTAGACAATATTTTTATTTCGATAACATTTTGAACAATAAACATATATTTGACACTATTTTGGATAATAACATTCATTTGAGCATTTTTGATTGGACAACTTTGAAATGATGCTATTTTTTTGGGGACATGATTATATTACGTTATGCTAATATTTATTATTTGAGTATATATATATGAAGCGAGAGTTACAAGGAGATGTTTTGAATTAAATGATTTGGATATTTGTTATTATAAAAGGAAATAAAAGGGAGTCACAATGGGTCCCACCTATTTAGTTATTATTTAAGACCCTTATTTATATATTATTATTATTATTTGTGTCAAACTATTTAGTTAAGTTAATTTGACTTAACTAAAGAAAGGTAGTTCAACTACCATAAGTTATTGAGGAAGAATAAAAGCTCAATCAAATGAAGAGACAAAGGGGAGAATAGAAGGAGAACTACAACCATAAGGTTTTCTCTATACTAGTGAGATACTTTCAACTTTCATTCATTTTGAGTTTACTAGAAAGCTTAATCCTCTTGATGAAAACAGGGTCTTATTGAAGGAAACAAGATTCAAAAACCGAATCACATATTTCAACAACTTGTTTTAAAGGTGTCTGATTTATCTTTGATAGTCTGTGTATTTTTGTTTGTGCATGAATTGAGTTTCATGACTGATAAAGAATATATTGCAGAGTCAAGTGACAACATTTTGTAGCAGGCTGATCCATATCTTTAGCTTTGATTTTCTTCTTGATTGTCAGAGTCCTTTTGTATGGTGCCCATCGAAGGCTTCTAAATTTGATTTTGGTCCCTACCCTCGTAGGGGTTTGTAGAGAGAACTCAATTTTGTATCTCAAAATGAAATAAATGAAATATCTGATTATTGTTTCGGTATCACACATGGGTTTTAATGATTTGGTTCATTCTTTTGCTTTAATATCCATATATACATTTGTATAATTTTTGTACACATTCATGTAACTGTGTTTAAAGTTTACTTCTTTTGCATTGATATATACAATACATAAAAACCAGCCTTGGTCCTTTGTAATTAATACTTGTAGATTAAGCGATTGTTTTTTGAGGCTATAAACCCCAAGTAACATTCCCAACAATCTTGTCCTAGCCTGACAAGATCTGAAAATGCTTGACTAAGGTTTTCCATACCTTTTCCTCAACAGGGAGGAAATTTGATCTAAGGACATACCGCTATGGTCTGAAACATTTCTTTGGACATCCCACATTAAACTCTAAGAAAACTAGATGGCTAAAATTCCTTAGTGAGTATGACTTTAAAATTAAGCACATCAAAGAAAATAAAATAAACTGGCTTATGCACTCAGCCGGAGAGCACATGAAATGCATGTTGCAACTATCAACATTTACATGAATGATCTAATAGATAAAATTATTGAAGAGCAAATTCACGTCAACACTATTTGAAAATAAACAAACATTACAACAATGTAATTTTCAGTATAAATTTAATTATTATGAACTGCAAGAGGATGAAATTCTCATGTATATAGGAAAAATATATGTTCTAAATTCAAGTGAGCTAAAAAATATTGTAATGAAGGAAATGCACAATGTGCCATATGCTGGGAGCCTAGGATATCAGAAGTCAATTGCAGTTGCAAGGAGCCAATACTTTTGGTTAGGAATGAAGAAAGAAGTGGCTAATTATATAGCTAGATGCCTAGAATTCTAGATGGTGAATAAATAACATAGGGATCCAGTGGGGATATTATATCCATTTCCCATTTTGGAATGGAAGTGGGAAGTGGTTATTAAGGTTGGTTGTCATTGATGTCAACCCTTGAAGAAAAACCGGTAGCACAAAGGTTTGGGTAATGGACCCAAGTTTATTTGATGTAAAGATGACTCATTATTGTCTTGTCATGGTTGATAAGAAGTACAAATGGATGAACTCCAAAGTGGTCCCCTTATGGTGAAAGCCCTCACGGGAAGACGCTTTGCAGATTGAGTTATCCTAGAAGTATGGTTAGAGAACCCATGCTTAATTGCAGAATAATGAGATGAAGGTTAGTGAATTTTTCAGTGAAACTATCCTAGATGGATAGTGTTTGGCATGCCATTTCCGATGGTATGTGGAACGTCACATAAATCCTCACGGTTAGAGAGTTATGGCCATATGAAGTTGAAGAACTCTCATGAGTCATATAGAAGCCCCCAAAAGTCAAGTGTTTGCAAAATAAATTATTTAAATAATAAAGTAAATGGAGAACTCCCTAAAATAAGGAAAGTGTAATGCTACATGAAAGTATAAATAAGAGGCAAAACTATCTCATTTAAACACACTTGAATATCAGTGAATATCTATTTTTGTGAAAGGTTATTTGGGCAGGTATTATTGATAGAGAAAATTTGCATTAGAAAAAGTGCGGCAGGAAAAGTGTGGCAAAAAAAGTGCGACAAAAGAATTGCGGCAGAAAAAGTGCGTTTGAAAAATCATGGCAGAAAAATCGCAACAGAAAAACTGCAGCAGAAAAATCGCAGGAGCAGAAAAAGTGTGGCAGAAAAATCGTGGTAGAAAAATTGCGGCAACAACATGGTTGGGGTCTATTTATGAGAGATATGACACATCTTGCTTGAGGTATGTTTTGTGAGCTAGGGTTTATCTCTTGAGATGGTATTGGATGTTTAGTATTGCTGCATATATCAGATTTGTTGAGGGATACAATTGGTATTTTGTTGTTGGTATTTGGCATATGGGTATTTGTCTTTCAATTGTGATGTGTTGTTGAAGTTGTTGGTTTAGCTTGAGGCTACATAACAGTGAGGTTGTCGCACATGGTTTGATGTAAGGGTTTATGGTATTTGGTTTATGGATAGAGTGATGAATTTTTTATGGTTATATTGGTGTATGTCTTTGGTATATGGTTGAGGTACATGGTTGAGACAAGTAGTTGATGAGTTGACACATACATGAGGCATATAGTTGATGAGTTGGCACATACATGAGGTGTATAGTTGATAATGTTGGTACATCTTGATGAGTCAAGGTTGATGCATGGTACATGTTGGTTCAGGTTATTGGTACAGGTTTTTTAGTGCAAGTTGATTGGTACAGGTTGACAATGGAAGTGGTTGATTCAGTGACAGTGACAGGTTGTCTACATTTGACATTTATATTTTAGGGCGGTTGGACGGGGCAAGGACAGGTGGTTGTAGCCACCTTCCAATTGTAGCCAAAGAACTTAGGGGGTTGTAGCCTCCTTCTGGTTATAGCCAGAGAATTGGGGAGTTGGAGCTTCCCTCAGTTTGTAGCTTGAGAAACTAGGGGGTTTGAGCCTCCTTCCAGTTTCATCTGGAAAACAAAGGAAGTTGGTGCTTCCAATGAATGTAATTCTTCAAGACATATAAGAAAAATCATTTCGTGGTTTTCTCCCATTTTGGGTTTCCACCTAAAAACATTGGTGTACTGTGTATGTGTATGATTGCTCATTTGTTCATTGTTTATTTACTCTGCAATTATTGGATGATAATTCTATACTAATATAACACTTGAATTATATGGTTAAAAATGATTAAATTGCTCTATTAATAATTCACCCCCCTCTCAGTAATCCAACAATTAGTATCAGAGCAGGTTCCTTCATAAATCAGTTTAACCACTGAAAGGAAGATCATGGAGAATAACAACTTGTATAAAAATGGAATACCACAGTTTGATGGACAAAAGTATTCATTTTAGAGCATAGGGATGAAGACATATATACATGCACATGGATTTGAAATTTGACAATCAATTGTAGATGGATACACAGTACCAGTAGTTCCACCAACAAATGATAAAGCAGTGAAACTTAGTCAGAATAATTCCAAAGCCACAAATGCACTTCTGAATGGTCTTAGTGAAACGATATTCACCAAAGTTGCACATTGTAAATCCGCTAAAGATATTTGGGACAAACTTCGAAATATTTATGAAGGAGTTTCAAAAGTCAAAGAAACAAAGCTTCAAACTTACAGAGGTCAGTTCGAACAACTTAAGATGAAGGAAGATGAGAATATTGCAGCTTAATTTTTACGAGTTGATGAAACAGTAAATACAATCATAGGATTGGGAGAAGAAATTGAAGAATCTGTAATTGTTCAAAAGGTACTAAGATCTCTTCCTATGAGATTTGACCCTAAGATATCAACACTAGAAGAAAGAGAAGATCTGAACTCAAAAAGCATGGACGAATTACATGGAATCTTCACAGCATATGAAATGAGAACTGAATAGGAAAATCCAGATACAAAAGAAGCAGCCTTCAAAGCATCCAAAAAATCAAACCAAAAAGAAAAAGAACTTAGCAGCAACAGTGACGTCTCAGAAGATGATGAAGAAGTGGGCAATTTTGTCAAAAGATTGAACAAGGGAACCAACTACAGGTATAGAGGTAAGATTCCTTTTATTTGTTTTAATTGTGACGGTATTGGTCATTTTTCTAACAAATGTCCTTATAAGAAAAAGAGAAATGATGAAGGTTACTCAAATAGAAAACAAACATATAAAGGAAAAAGAACCACACTTTTTTTTTTCAAGAAAAGCTTATGCACCAAAGAAGACATCTCATCATCAGATGAAGATGAAGTCAGTGACAATGAGATAGAAAGAGTTCTATTCATGGTAGTAGAAGACTATGATAAATAAGACTCCGAAGAATAATATGAAGAAGTTGAAGAAGAATATGAAGAGGCAGAAGTTGACTACCAAGAAGAATTGATGCGTGCCATAGAAGTTATCATAAGAGAAAAGAAGAAAAACAAGAAACTAAAAGTGGAACTAGACAAGAAAGAAGACACTCAAGAACTAGAACAAATGATCACAAATTTGAAGGTTCAAATAGAAGAAGATAAAAGAATTGAAGAAACACTCAAAGAACAACTAGAAGAAAAAAACAATATCATTGAGATTTGGAAGTAGAGATTGTCAGATTAAGAAACGATCTTCAAAAGAAAAATATGCAGAACAAATCAAAAGTTTTGGATGACATTATGAGTAGTAAAAAACCTCATCATGACAACTCTGGACTTGGATACAATCAGGAAGAAAAGGGATCAAGCTCCAAAACAACAAAGCAAGAAACATATCCAAAAAGCTATGCAGAAACAATCAAAGGGGATAGGAAGATCTACAAGGAAGATTACAGGGAAACTACTCCACCGAGAAGATTCATATTTCAGAATCACCAACTGACAGATAGGCCTCATGAAGAAGAAGAATTCATAAGAGTAACTCCTTTGAGAAGATATTCAACTCCCAGGTATCAAACTATCTTTTTTGGTTTATGTTGTGCATTTAATAATTTTGGACATAAAGTTGTGAATTGCAGAGATAACAATAGGAACATAAACAAATTTGAAATTCATACACAAAAGGGTTATCCAAAAAGGTCTAGTAAAACACAAAGAAGAAGTTACAACATATTTGAGTCCTTGAGCACTGAAGTGGAATGTTACAAATGTAACAACTTTGGACACATGGCCAAAGATTGTAGAATGACAGTCCCTCCTAGAGAACCGCAACAGATTAACAACAGTCATAGACATGAACCTCAGAAAAGGACATGGATAAGAAAGCAGAATCAATATAGCAATGAAGAATTCACACTTTCTCTACAAGCTAAGTAGAAGAAACGTGGTTGGTATGTTGACAGTGGCTATTCAAAACACACGATAGGTAATAGAGACATGTTTCTTACTTTAAGAAAGGAAAGAGATGGATCAGTCTCCTTCAAAAATGATGATTTAGTTAAAATTATTGGAAAAGGCACAATCAGAATTGGGAACAAGAATACAAAGGCAGGAAATGTTCTACTAGTAGAAGATATCAAACATAATCTTCTAAGTGTGAGTCAAATGTGTGACCAAGGTCATAAAGTTATTTTCGATTCACAAAAGTGAAAGATAATAAAAGAAGGTTCATGAAAATTGATTTCTATAGCTGCGAGAACTTCAAGCAACATATAAGTGTTAAGTGAAATTGGAAATGAAAAGTGTTGTCTAGGAAAGGAAGATGAAAGTTGGCTATGGTACAAAAGAATGGATCACATAAATTTTGATAACCTTGTCAAAGTCAACAAAAGAGAAGCAGTCAGAGAAATTCCCCAAATCAAGAAACCAACTAACACTTTATGCAAACATTGTCAACAAGGAAAGCAAACAAAGACCAAATTCAAATCAAAGGAATATTCAATGACAAGCCCACTGGAAATTGTGCATACTGATCTAGTTGGACCAACTACAACAAAGGATTTAAAAGGTGAGAAATACTTTATGTTATTAGTTGATGATTATACAAGAATGATTGCAGTTTGCTTTTTCAAGAATAAGTCCGAAGCTTTTGAAAACTTCAAGATCTACAAGGAAATGGTTGAAAATGAAATGGATTCAAAAATCAAATGCTTTAGATCTGATAATGGAGGAGAGTTCACTTCAAAGGAATTTATGGACTACTGCATCAGTCATGGAATAAAAAGACAATTCTCCGTTGCTAGGACACCTCAACAGAATGGAGTTGTTGAAAGAAAGAACATGACAATACAGAAAATGTCTCGAAAAATGCTAATGGATTCCAAATTGATAGATATTTTTTGGACACAGGCAGTGCATACAACAACTCACATTCAAAACAAAGTAATGCTTAGAAACAACACTGACAAAAATCCCTACGAGCTATGTAAATGAAGACCAACAAATGTGAAGCACTTCAAAGTTTTTGGGAGCGAATGCTACATCAAAAGAGAAGATGACAGAATGGGAAAGTTTGAATCTCATGTGGACAAAGGAGTACTTGTTGGTTACTCAAGTACAAGGAAAGCATACAAGTGTTACAACCTGAGATTGAACAAAGTTGTGGAAAGCATCAACGTAACATTTGATGAAACAGGTATACAATAGTTAAATGAAGAAGAAAATGAATCAATGGAACAACTTTATGAAGAAGAAGCAGAAGATGAAAAGGAAGTAGAAGGGGAAGATGAAGAAGATTCGACAGAAGCAAAAGAGAAAGTTAAACAAGGGCCTCCAAAGACACCTAGCAGATGAGTACAAAATAATCACCCTTCAGTTCAGATTATCAGAAACAAAGATGCAGAAGTTGAGACTAGAAGAAGAATCCATTCATAAAAAAAAACACACTTAGAACTCTCATCTACGATTGAACCAACCTATTTTCAAGAGGCCAACAAGGATGAATTTTGGAATAAGGACATGGATGAAGAATTTGATCAAATAGAGAAAACAGATACTTGGAATTGGTTCCAAGACCAAAAAATAACAATGTTATTTGCACAAAGTGG
>JASDQU010736024.1:61768-73230 GCA_032191745.1 Picea mariana | reverse complement strand
ATATTTCAAGGTGATTGGATGGGGCAAGGACAGGTGGTTGTAGCCACCTTTATGGTGTAGTCGGAGAACTTAGGGGGTTGTAGCCTCCTTCTGGTTGTAGCCAGAGAATTGGGGAGTTGGAGCTTCCCTCAGGTTGTAGCCTGAGAAACTAGGGGGTTGTAGCCTCCTTCTAGTTGCAGCTGGAAAACAAAGGAAGTTGGTGCTTCCAATGAATGTGATTCTTCAAGACATATAAGAAAAAAAAAATTGGTTTTTTCCCGCTTTGGGTTTCCACGTAAAAACACTGGTGTACTGTGTATGTGTATGATTTATCATCTGTTCATTGTTTATTTACTCTGCAATTATTGGATGCTAATGATACACTGATATAACACTTGCATTATATGGTTAAAAAGGATTAAATTGCTATATTATTTATTCACCCCCCCCCTCTCAGTAATCCAAAAACACCCTCCACCAAGATCTATCATTTTGTCATTGAATAATCTTATCTTGCAAAGCTTGCTAGGAGGAGTAAAAGGGTGTACACCCTCCTAGATTTACCTTGCTAGTTTTTTTTTCTCTAGGGAGTAAAAAGGATTACACCCCTAGAGAATTAACTAAACTATCTCTTACACAAGATACTCCATTAACCAAATTTATAAGGCACTATTCTTCTTGCATTGGAGATATAAAATGGTTGCATTGGTATGCATGAATTTGAGAGATATTGCAATTGTTTAAGTTGGAATCAATTCTTCATGATTTAGGCTTCTTCATGCCCTAAGGGCATCTAGTCTAGAAAGTAATTCTATTTGTTGTTACAAACTAATGCAAAAACCATTAGGGCTGCTGCAAAATCACTTTTTCATCATCTATTGCTCTCCAATCTATTGTTGAAACTTACTTGTAAACCTTTGTAATTGTTTTATTGGTTATTGGTTAATTGTTGGGTGGTTTACTTGCTTATTTTCATGGCTAGATATTTCTTATGTAGCAATGTTTTTCTACATCCACTTGGTCATCATAATAAATTTCTTATAACACTTAATAAATAACCCTTAATTCCACCAAAGTCTTTCTTTAAACAATAAAAGTTTGACTAGTCATTTCTAGCTTTATTTCTAATACCATGTACTAGATTTTGAATGGTTAAATTTGTAGCTATAAACATATTTTATTGTTGATATACATATTTCCATACTTATGCAATTTGGGACAGAAATACTTATTTCTTTATCCCCTTCAGTTTAAGACTTCTATACCTATTGTTTGTCTTATTCTGGGAAAGGATAACATTGTTTTGCAAATACACAACACTTGGAGACCATTCACCCTTCTACAAGACTCGTTATTAAGCCTTAATCCTTCTCCAATATTGACCTATAGGGGTTTCCATTTATCATTCTCCCTATTTCCATCTCAATCCCCCTAGGGTCACCATGATTTCCCCCTTGTGGTGATTTATCATCACAAAAGTGATGGGAGTGTCTATTAGTTATATATTCATGTGCCACTATACATGCATATGATGACTCATTGTCCTATGTTACATCCCTTTCCCTACTTGCAAGACTTAAATCCCCTTTTTTCCTCCTCAAAAACTTATTTTAAAACCCCATTTTTGAAAGTGTATGTGACTTTACTTAAAGAAACTCACCTATGTACATTGGTTCCCTATTAGAAACCCACCTACATGTTAATTTTGGCTCAAAAAAATATAATCCTGACATTTTGGGTGGAGTTTACTAGATTTTTCGTTCCCTAACTTCCTAAAGCCCGTACATTACGACTCCAACCATCAAAATGGAGTATAAAAGAGAGTCTTGGGATGGAGAAAAAAGATGGATAATAAATGCACCATTATGCTGACATCATGAAGATTATCTTGCAAGTGCCATATTTCCCTAGTGTTTGAGATTCCCCCCCCTGTGTGGAAACCCTTGTTTCCAGAATTTGCATTTGCCTTATCTTTTCAAGAAGAACAACTTTGTCTTCCTTGGACCTGCTTGAGTGCAGAGTGTTGGACTTGTACATTTTCATTCTTGGGTGGAAGAACTTGGAGCCTAGTTCCAGGATGGTGTCGTAGTGGTTACTAGTTGTAGCCAACCCCTTTTTCTATCATTAATGAAAGAACTCTCATTCTCGTCTGATTCTTTTTGTTGATTTATGATTCTGATGATATTATATGTATGTTATTTTGAAGCTATCATTGAATCTAAATTGTTTATAATTAGTTAATTAGTGGATAACCACTTTCTTGCAGTTGTATCTTTGTTTGTCTACAAGACTTTCATAAGGTTGTTGAGAAGGAATTCTATAGTGAAATACATGGAGTGGGATCTACTCCAAACGTAGGATTCCAGGTGCACTCTTCTTCCCTTTTCTCAAAAGTTAGTTATCATAGGTAGTTATTCCTCATTGATTGTTTAATTAGAGTTTGAGACAAGTTTCATTGGGTTTTGATCTATTGTGGTTGTGACCCAGAGACCATAGGGAGTGATTTCTCGTAACATAATTGCTCACCATACTGGGGATTCTCCCTTTTTGGGTCGTTAAGGGTGCTTGCCTTTTTTCTTTTCTATTGAAACATTTTTTTGTGTTTTGATCTTGTTTTCAACACTCTCTTAGTCTGTACAATACTACCTAATCCTTTTAGTTCCTTTTTCTCTATTTTTTAGGGGATTTTAAGGGTGTAGGATGGTTTCCCTCTTAGGATTCACATACATACACAGTTTGTGTACTACACAGTCATGTACATGTTCTAAAGAAGGATTTTATCTTCCCAGTCTACTAGAAGTCAAATTTTTTGTACTCTGATATATTTGTGGGTCTTCTGTGAGTTTTCAGAAGTTTTGTTTGGTTCCAAAAATTTATTTCTTTGTTTCCAAGATTACGAGAAAAACTTAGAGGTTTTGGTTAACTTTTGTGTTTGTTCCAAGTTGTTTTTGTTTATGTTATGGTTTATGGTTTCAAAAAAATTAGTAGGGTGTTTATTACACTCTATTTCTTATTAGTATAGTGGCTCATCAGGTGCTTAGTCATTTGTTTTGTAGTCTTTCTCCCCCTGTACCTTTATTGATTGTAAGAATTTTTTCTTCTTGGATTTACTCTTGTGATTTAAAGAAAAAAATATTTTGTTTCAATAGCCTTAGTAAAAGAAAAGAAATCTAGTTTGCAAAGTTCTTTCACACTTTGTTATGCATTTTCTTTCAAAAATCATCTTAGATTTGCATTGAAAAGTGGTTCAATATCTTGCATACAATCAAAAGTGAATTATTTTCATTTCTGAAAAAAGAAAAAAAAAAGAGTTTGTTTTCAATTTTAATTTGAAGCATTGTTATACTCATTTTTCAGTGAAGAAACTACATCATGCTTTTGTGTTCTTAAGTGTTTTTTTCGTTGTCCCTATCAAAACACCATATAGTTTCATCTGTACCCCTTTGAGTAAATAATAGCCTCATAAAATGAAGAGTGACTAAAATTCTTTATAAATTTTCATTTTGTAGCATGAACATACTAGTTATAGGCTAGGGCCTTGGTTTAGGTTGGAGAGTTAATTTATCTAGAAAAAAAACATAGGAGTTTGAGGTAGGGAGCGTAAAATCCAACTATCGTATAGGTGTGGCTGGGAAACTCCTCTCACATAGGAGCAAATAATGATGCTACATGAGGAAAATCCAAGGATATAACCCCTACAAAGATTAATYGAAMATTGTGGAAAGATCATATTTTGGGGGTTTCATTAGTTCCCATACCTTTGTGAAAGGCGACGCTTTCTAGGCTTCAAAATTTATTACCCTTCCCATACCTTCAATCCCGACTGTCGAATATTCCTTTGGATGTTGATTTCAATTTTGTAACCATAGCTTCTCTTCCTAGGGATCTCAGAGGTGACTGTGGGGCATTTCCCATGGTACCTGCGACAAATTTCGTACCACACTTTTAAATACTAATAGAGGGTGCCCTGTGAAGCATGGTTACTTGCATCAAATAAGGCTGGTTAGTTGAGTTCAGGATAACTGCTTATCACTCCTTAATTCGTTAGTCCATGGGACTTAATCAACCTATGAATTTGTCCGGAAGGTCCTTACCTTACCTTGTGACAATTGTGATATCAATACTTGATCCACCTAAATCAAGATATTAGCAAGGTCATTTGTTTCTGTTGTTTCCATTTAGGATTTTTATAGTGGTGTACTTAGCGATTGCATATTTTCTTATAAAGGCGTGTACGCAGTCACCCATTGTTGACAACTCAAAGTGGCTCACCAACCGCCTCGCCAATCGAGGAGAGCTCAAGGTCTTCCCCCTAGAGAAATTGAAGTGAACCCTCCTCTTCCTTCTTTGAGACATTGGATTGACCAATTTGTTGGGTATGTGTTATATTCATTG
Organism: Picea mariana; assembly: GCA_032191745.1. Classification (NCBI taxonomy): domain Eukaryota; kingdom Viridiplantae; phylum Streptophyta; class Pinopsida; order Pinales; family Pinaceae; genus Picea; species Picea mariana. The sequence goes on along the minus strand of JASDQU010736024.1, from coordinate 68,856 downwards.
CATGTGTGTGTGTGGGCGTCTCAGATTCTACAAATGCATCTAACGATCCCAACTTAGCGATTTTCTAAATTAATCCCAGATTAAGGGATTAGGGTTTTGGTAGCTACGTAATACTTAAAATATTGTATATATTGTATTGTGAATGGTTAAATTAATACAATGAAGAGTGGAAAGGTGCATCACCAAGGAAGGTTGGTTTTATCCCAATTAAGGGTTTCCAGCATAAATCTTTGTGTACTATGTGTTGTTGGGCACTTTAATTGTCTAATTGAATGGAAAATCAAAGTGTACAATATGAATTGTCAACCCAGGGAAGTTTGTTATTTCAAAATAATTCTGCACAATCTATGCTAGATTATGAAAGCATCTCTAATCTAATTGCAGTATGGAAGTTCTTTTTAACAAAAAAAACAAACAATATCACTAACACACTTGTGTTGATATAGCTGGAGTGCTACAGCCTTAAAATCCTAATTGCAATCTGAAGTAATGAATATACAAAAACCATGATATTCCTACCTTAATCTAACCTTCAAATTTACTTTTGCAGGAAGAAGTTCTATACTATTTCATAAGGGAAATCTACTTATTACAAGAAGCTACTTCACACTTTTAATTCTCCAAAACGAGATTTTAACCTAATGCAAAAAAGAAGAAAAGTAGTTCTCCAGCCATGCTCAACAACTGACTCCTAATTCTCATGATACAAGTTTATGTGCATTTACTAAGAAGGAACTAAACTGTAACATCATTTGTATTCAAAGATATCTAACAGTTAAACCATTTGCAATAAAAACAACTAAGTCTAGAATTCAAAACAAAGGGAATCGGTGAGGAAGGTGGGCCCTTTCCTTCTCACTGAATCCACTCAAAAGATAGGTTACAGACGCTAAAGAAATTCAATCCACTTCTTCATTCAATTTCAAAAAAGATGTTTGTGTACGATAATCGTTCCTTCCTTTAGTTCCAGCAAAAAGACTAACAACCCTTTACATTACAAAAGCTCTGTTATTTAAGTCAGATTCAATTAGAGTTCAGAAACAAAGCAGTCTTGAGAATCCCTGATTCTCTGGCTGTTCATTAGATATCATCAATACAAAATCTTGAATCTCCTTCATCAACATCGTGAGCCATCATTCTAATCAACAGGTGCTGCAGCAGCCGTATCACAACAAGACTGATGGCGTCTGTTGTAACATCTTCCGAGATTAACAGGATTTTGTTGTAGCAATTGTGTAACATCTTCTAGGATTGATGGGAATCCATTGCAGATGTCATGTAACAGCTTCCTGGATTGATGGGCATACGTTGCAGAAGTCTTATAACAACTTCCAGGCATTGCGCATAGTTGTGACAGCAACAAGCTTCTCGAAGTGGGCTGTTCTAACACTTTGATCATTAGTTAAATTATTTCATGGGTAAAATATGTGAACATTATCAATCAAACATGCTAAGTAAATGAAAACATGAAAGCAAGATGAATAGTTCATACCTTGGGAAAAAGGGTCTTGGTGCTCATTATAATAGTCATTTAGCTTAGGAATGAGAAGGTTGAATGATCAAGAGGTGTAGCGAAAAAGGGAAAATTCAGGGTCCTAACATACCCCCCAACTGAAGACATTGCATGTCCTCATGCAAAACACATTCAAACCATATTTTGTCTCTAAAGTAAATCAGTATTTCCTCCAGTGCAAAATTGTGAAGAGAAATTTCTAAGTGTCGGTAATGAAGAATGCTTTGTCAAAAAAATAAAATCTGTTGAGTCAACAATCTGTTTGGGTTTCTTTATGCTTGAGAACAGGATCAGTTTGAATTGTTTGAGTAACAACTCATGGAGAAAATAAAGGTTCTTGTTTGCAAGCTGGTGGTATACCAGGAGCTGATTTATGACGATGAGATCTCCTCTGTTTTACTGATTTTTTTGTAGCAGGAAGTCCTTGTTCAGTCTTGATTGATACATTTGTTGGTCCTGTAGCAACTGGAACTTTGACTACCTCATATCCTACCTCATAGTAAATGTTGCCACACTCAAAACACATTAGTTCTTTGTTTCTACCCAAAACAACTTTTGTCAATGATAGGATGTCTATGGTTATCCCCTCTGGATTCTTTTATTTAGCTACTGCCACCTCTTGTTTCAGAGTTTTTAATTCAGCCTTAAGGTTAACATTCTCGGTTATCAGTGCAGCAATCCTAGAATTTTCTGTATTCTTGATCTTTTTCTCTATTTGGGCAAACAATTGGGCAAGTGGTACATCCTCATCATGTTGTGGAACTGATTCTGGTGTAACAATTATGTCCGTCAAGACTAGTTCTTGTGGATCAATCTCGACATGGACAATTGGTGCTTGTGGAACATCTTTGTCTGTCAATACTGGTTCTTGTGGAGTAGTCTCGACATTGTTAGTTGGTTCCAATATTACTAGATCTGGTAGGACAATCTTCTGTGGAGCAGTTGCTTCTGGTGTAACAGTTATATCTGTCAGGACTAGTTCTTGTGGATTAGTCTCGATGTGGGAAGTGGATTCTTGTGGAACTGTCTCTGCATCAACTATAAGGAATAGTGGATGAAGAATAGGAATGACCTGTTCCATACCTTGTCTTCCAATTGTAGCTTCGAAAGACCTAGTGGACCTGGTATTTCTCCTGGGTAAAGTAGAAATGAAAGTAGTGGTCTTCTTCTACGGTGTTGGAGGCGGAACAGGGTGTTCTTCCTCAAGCACACAAGGAGGATATTATGGTATATTGGGGTATGCAATGATATGAATATCGTCAATGGACATGGGTGCGCAGAATCATCAGGCAGAACCGATGATTCTGCTGCAAATTGAGTACATTCATTTTGAAAGGAGAAGATAGTTTCCTGCAGTTCTAGGCATAAGGTAAAACCTGGTATTTGTACCCCTATAGAATTCCTTGTCGTAGCATCCAGAGGGTTCTGATTTGATGTTGATCCAATTTGATCAATGGATCTCCGAGGTTTTCCTTTGAATGGACGTTTCCTTTTCTACGAAAATGCACAGGTAATGCTAGTAGGTGCTTGATCGGCTGTAGCAGTAATAGGAGAATCCTATGTGATTGCAGCAGCAATAGGAGGGGTCTGTGTGATAGTTGGTCCCTCAGCAGAGGGGGTAAGCGGTGTTGGTGTTCCAATCGATCGTGTTATCCTTGCTCACATTTTAGGTAATGCAGAGGTAGAAGCAGGGTTTTTCTTGTTAGAGGCAGGGGGTTGGATTTCAATAATCGGTGTATCAGCCAAGTGTTGTGATTGTGGTCGAGCAGTTGTCTCTTAAAATGTTTGTTTTTCCATAGCTACAGGCTATTGTAATGCAAATTTGTTGAGGCTTGTCTGATTGATGCCAAGATGGCTTCGGGTTACACGGTTACTTTTCTGAGTCGCCTTACGGACTGTGACAGTAGGGTTTTGGACTGTTGTTGCAATCGAGGGTAGAGCCTCTGGAAGAGGTCCACGGGTTGCAGTTTCAAGGACTGATGCAATCCTTTCTGGATTTACAGACTGTGTCCGGTCTGCTGCAGCAGGTAATGGGTTATTGGAAATGCCCATACCTCTGCAAATTAATAGGCCGATGAGTCTATGACTAGAAATGTAGTTCTTGGGGCTCTTGGATTTTTTTACAAAACCAGCCATGTTATGCAATGATTGTAGGAGATAATAAGGAATGTTTATCAATTTCTGATGTCATAGATGTGATAATAAGATAAAATCAGAAAAATAAACAACTAGGTATCAGCCTTCGTAGGTGATTTACCTTTGAAGAAATTCTACAACTTTCCTCCATGGCTCTGGTAAGGAATTGACGTCTACACCTCTTCCCTTGGTCTGAACTCGATCAGTGTTGATGAGGAACCCATTCTGTGCATCCGGAAGATGTGTTTTTTTGTTAAACCATCGGTCTCTTGTCCTTGGCAACCCTGTTACAGTAGCAATGCTTGCTTCTGTTACTGGTATCCTTACCCCATTCACCATTGAATACCCTTCAATAAGATTTTGACTAAACTCCAATACCTTATCCTCACTAAAATCTTTCAACTTCTTAAAATATGATATCCAGCCTGCCTGAAGAAATATTTGGTAGGCCTCTGGGTGTAGTAGAAAACTATCCAGAGTTGTGGGTTCATGTCTCACATCTAATCCTCCCATGATGTTTCTTGAGAGTTACAGGCACGTAGGAGGAGAAACTATCACCTAAATCAAAGACACAATAAGCTCAAATGTGATTTGTAGAGAGAACATAGTGTCTTAGTTAAAAGAAGTGTGGGTGGAAAGGTGGTGGTGGTGTGTATAACTTCGGAATGAGCGACTAGATTTACATCCCCCCCNTAGTAAATAGGAAATCATGCTTTTAGATCTTCATTACTTTAACACGTAGGATTAATCACGTACCTCAAATCTTACCGCACATAATGACCTATCGAAGTAACCACACAATCCAACCGTCGTAGGAATGGCGTGTAATAGCTGGCATGATGAAGGATCATGAGAGAAATGACAGCTTTTGCAGAGATGTAGTCCTCACTGTAGTGAGCCAATTGGATATCGCCGAATGTGAAGTCATGTCATAATGAAGCAACACTATCAGATAGAAAGCATTAGTTTTGTCTAATCAGTGGTGTTGTTGCATGAAACATTGGAGGCCTGGAGCTACAACATCGGAAAAAAAAAAGAGTGAAGTGGCAAGAAAGAACAATAGTAATTAGTGTATCAGGAGGTTCTTTGTCAAAAATGTCAAAGGTAGGTGTAACAACATTGAAAGCGGGAAATTCATCGAAAAAAGGTGTAGCAGCATTGAAATCAACCAATTTATCAGGAAATGGTGTAATAGCATTGAAAGCGATCAATTCATCGGAAAAAGGTGTAGCAGCATTGAAATCGGCCAATTTATCAGGAAATGGTGTAACAACATTGAAATCGGCCAAATGCTATCTTCAATTCTAGGAAGTTTTTCAACTTCCATGAACTCATTGTTTCCTTTTGTTCAGCAATCTACCTGCACACACAAAATCGTCAGATACCTTCCAAGGCTTTATTAGCATAGTAAAGAAAATAGAAAAATTTCAACTAAAAACAGAGAAATGCAAATTTTGTTGAGATTATTTATATACAAAGTCTGAGAAAAATAAGTCCTAAAGTTTAGAAGGGGAAGGAGCAAGCTCCTTTCCATTTAAGATTTGATAATTTGTATCAGTTGTATAGCTAGTTTTGAATTCTATCTTGGACAGTGGGCGTTGATACAGACGCGGGTGATGACCATTTGCATGTAAGTGTGTATTGGATCCAACAATAGTAATCAACCGGACTATCCCATTGGGAAAGACTGTGTCTACCTCGTAAGTCCCTAGCCATCGTGTACGCAACTTACCTTGAAATTCCTTAAAGTGGGAATCATACAACAGAGCCCAATCTCCTTTCTGGAATAATTTATTCTTAATGATTCAGTCATGCCATTTCATTCTTTGTTGTTGAATCACTGTGGTTTGATGGATACCATCCAAATGCTTTTTGTCAAACTCATTGAGCTATTGCAGTCTGGCTTCCTGTGCCATAGTCAAGTTGAGGTTGACTGCTGATGCAGTTCTTAAGGTTTTGATTTCAATTTCAATGGGAAAAACATGGTTTTTTCCATATACTAGCTTGTACGGAGAAAAACCAGTTGTGCTCCTCCAAGTAGTTCGGTAAGCCCATAGAGCTTCATGCAGTCTGTCAGACCAGCTCTTACAATTTTCTCTCACTATTTTAGTAAGAATGGCTTCGATAACTTTGTTGGTGCTTTCCACTTGGTCATTGCCTTATGGATGGTATGGAGAAGCTATTCTATCTAAAACATGATATTTACTGAGTAGAGCTTCAAATTTATGCAATGTGAAAGGGGGTCCTCCATCAGTGACCAGTTCTCTGGGAATGCCAAACCTAACAAATATATTTTCAAATAAGAATGCTAAGACAGCCTCTTATGACGCTCTAACAAGTGCTTTTGCCTCCACCCACTTGGTCATGTAATCTGTACAGACCAATATATAGACATTTTGATTGGAAGGTGGGTGTATGGGTCCTACAAAATCCATGGCCCATCTCTCAAAAGTATCTAACACTACTTGAGGCTGGAGTGGCATCTCATCCCTATGAGTTGGCTGACCCATGTGTTGGCAACTATCACAATCTTGGACATAATTGTTGGCATCTTGAAATATGATGGGCCAATAATAGCCCATCCTTAAAATTTTATGCTCGGTCCTTTTTGCAGCAAAATGACCCCCACAAGGGCCATCATGGAAAGGTTTTAGCAGATCATAAACCTCATCATCCCTCACACATCTCCTGATTTCTTGGTCCAAGCCTGTGTAGAAGAGGCATCCTCCTATCCAACTGTACCCGACACTCTTTTGAATAATTTTCCTTCTTTCTCTAGAAGATAGATGGGGAGGTGCCTTCCCTGCAACCAGATAATTAGAAATGTCTACATACCAAGGTGAGTGAGAAGATACTGCAAACAAATTTTCATCAGGAAAGGAATCGTCTACAGGTGAATTATCATCATTTATATGTAATCTTGAGAGAAAATCAGCAACCACATTTTCTTTTCCTGGTCTATCCACTATAGTGATGTCAAATTCTTGGAGTAGTAACAACCATCTTGTCACTCGAGAATTAGTAATAGGTTTATTCATTAGATATTTTATGGTTGTATGATCAGTATGAATAAAAGTTGGGTATCCAGTTACATAATGCCTGAATTTATTGATTGCATATACTACTGCCAAGAATTCTCTTTCAGTAACTATGTAATTTAATTCAGTAGGAGCCATGTTCTTGCTGATGTAGTAGATAGCGTAGGGTTATTTGTCCTCTTGTTTCCCTAGTACTGCACCAATTGTAGTGTCTGAGGCATCTAAAGAAATGTGAAAAGCCAAAGCCCAATTGGGCCCTCTCAAGATGGGAGTTGTAGACAATCTTTGTTTAAGATCTGCAAAGACAATTCACAGTTGTCAGTCCAACGAAAGTTAACATCTTTTGTTAGTAAGAAAAACAATGGAGAGGCAAGTTTAGAGAATTTTTTTATGAATATCCT
>JASDQU010736024.1:14472-24735 GCA_032191745.1 Picea mariana | reverse complement strand
GTGAGGAAGGTGGTCCCTTTCCTTCTCACTGAATCCACTCAAAAGATAGGTTACAGACGCTAAAGAAATTCAATCCACTTCTTCATTCAATTGCCAAAAAGATGTTTGTGTACGATAATCGTTCCTTCCTTTAGTTCAAGCAAAAAAGACTAACAACCCTTTACATTACAAAATCCCTTCTTTTTAATTCAGAGTCAATTAGAGTTCAGAAATAGAGCAGTCTTGAGAATCCTTGATTCTTCAGCTATTCGTTAGATATCATCAATACAAAATCTTGAATTCTCCTTCATCAACATCATGAGCCAACATTCTAATCAACAGGTGTTGCAGTAGTCGTATCACAACAAGACTAGTGGTGTCTGTTGTAACAACTTCCGAGATTAATATGCTTTTGTCATAGCAATTGGGTAACAGCTTCCAGGATTGATGGGCATCCATTGCAGAAGTCCTGTAACAGCTTCCTAGATTGATGGGAATACGTTGCAGAAGTATTGTAACAGCTTCCAGGCATTGTGCATAGTTGTGACAGCAACGAGCTTCTCGAAGTGGGTTGTTATAACACTTTGATCATTAGTTAAATTATTGCATGGGTAAAATATGTGAACGTTATCAATCAAACATGCTAAGTAAATGAAAACATAAAAGCAAGATGAATAGTTTGTACCTTGGGAAAAAGGGTCTTGGTGCTCATTATAATAGTCATTTAGCTTAGGAATGAGAAGGTTGAATGATCAAAAGGTGTAGCGAAAAAGGGACAATTTAGGGTCCTAACATGTGTATAGGCCATTGATAAATTTATGTTTTTCTTAAGATCTATATGCATTGCTTTAATTCACAGGTTTAAAACTCACATGTGTTATCATAGCTTGTTTTTGGCTTCAAGGGGATGCCTTTGTTTCTACGGGTTTGTCTTGGTCTTGATAGATCAAGTTTATCTTGGGTCTGTGATAAACTTGGGTTCAGTGGGAGAATTTGTAGTGGTGATTCGATTGTAGAAAGAGGAATGGCGAGCTCTTCTATAATCGAGATAGAGAAGTTCAACGGTAAAAAATTTGAGCTATGGAAGCTCAATATGGGGGACCTTCTTGTAGACAAAGAACAATGGATTGTTGTGGATCCTATTGCACAACCTACTAGTACACAGTCTATTGGAACATATACTACTAGTACACAAACTATTAGTACACAACCTACTGGAATGTCAAAGGAAGATTGGGAGAAGTTGGATAGAATAGCAAGGATTACTATTCGACTCTGCCTGGTAGATTCAGTGTTGTTGAATGTCTTAGGAGAATATACAACCAAGGAACTATGGGATAATTTAGGTAATTTATATCAATCAAATTCCCTGGTAAACAAGTTTTTTCTTCGAAAGAAGTTGTATCATCTTAGTATGGAAGATGGTGATTATGTGATAGAACATCTTAATTCCTTCAATGCTTTGTTAAGTCAACTTGTCTCTATTAATATTACAATTGTAGAAGAAGACAAGTGTATTACTTTGTTATTTTCTTTGTCAGACTCTTGGGATAATATAGTTGTAGCAATTGGTAGTACCACTCTATCTAAATTGAATTATGAGTATGTAGTTGCATCCTTGTTATCTGAAGAGATGAGGCAGAAAATCATAGATGGTCAAAGCACATATGCTTTATTTGTAAGAGGCCATACCCAAGACAAGAATCTTGGTAATTCTTTGGGGGGGAGATCTAAATCTACAGGAAGATCTAAGTCTCCATGAAAATAGTTGAGGAAATGTTGGAAGTGTGGTAAAGTAGGGAATTATAATAAATATTGCAAGTCTAATAAGGTTGATAAACCAAAGGGATATGATAATGCCTCTTCCACAGAGGCGAAAACCTCCACTAAAGAAGGAGGTGATTTTTACCTGGCATCTACAGGTACACATGCAGACCATGGTGTATGGTTGACCGACTCAAGTGCATCATATCATATGACTCCTCACAGGGAGTGGTTCTGTGAATATGAAAAATACAATGGTGGTGATGTATTCCTAGGAGATGAATTGACATCCAAAATCATGGGATGTGGAAGGGTTAAGTTGTTTCTAAAATATGGAAGGATTAGAACTCTCCCCAGGGTTCTTCACATTCCAAAACTATCCAGGAGCCTATTATATGTAAGAAAGTTGGATGATGCAAGTGTGGATACTGTATTGGGAAAGGGAACTTGCAAGATGGTACGAGGAGGAATGGTGTTGATGAGGGGAGTTCGGTGTGTAAATATGTACAATTTGTTGGGAAGAACTTATACTAATGGGTGTAACCTTTTTTTGTCCCTGAGAAGAGAAATAAATAATACAAGACCAATACTTTCCCTAGAAAGAAGACCATGTTGTGGCATCAAATATTGAGGCATATTGGAGAGAAGGGCCTTCGAACACTACACAGTAAAGGTATGGTTGAAGGTATGTCTAATTGCACTCTGGATTTTCATTTCTGTGAACATTTCATATATGGTAAACAAAATCTAGTAAGATTCCCATCTGGTGCTACAAGAGAAAAGGGGACCTTAGAGTTGATACACAATGATGTGTTTGGACCTATGCATGTTCCATGAGTAGGTAAATATGTTTATTATGTTTCATTAATAGATGATTTCTCAAGGAACACATGGATTTATTTTATTAGAAAGAAACCTGAGGTATTTGATAAATTTAAAGAGTTTAAGGATCTGGTAATAAATCAGATAGAGAAGAAAATAAAGGTATTCAGGACAAATAATGGTGGAGAATTCTACAGAAATGAATTTAAAGAATTATGTAAGAAGTGTGGTATAGCAAGGTAGAAGACTACTCCATACACACCTCAGCAAAATGGAGTTGTAGAAAGGATGAACAAGACATTGATGGAAAAAGAAAGGAGTATGCTTAGTGGTGTTGAGTTCAGACAAGAATTCTAGGCAAAGGCAATGGGTACAACATGTTACCTGGTCAATCGATCACCCTCATCAGCGTTGGATGATAAAACTCCACACAAGGTATGGACTGGTAAGAAACCCTCTCTTGAACATATCAGAGTGTTTGGTTGTGATTCTTATGTACATGTTCCAAAGGAAAATAGGAGTAAGCTGGATAAAAAAGATGAAAAGTGTATCTTTATTGGTTATAAAGATGGTGTGAAAGGTTACAAGCTTTGGAACCTAGAAACTAAGAAGATTGTTTATAGTCAGGATGCTTTTTTTAGAGAGGTGAAAGATGTTTCGAAACAGGAATTCCTACCAAGGAAAGAAGAACCTGAGAAAATAGAGTTTGAGTTGGATGATGAAAAATCTGAATCAACTGAAGAAGATGAAGCAGAAGAAGAAGAACCTCATACCCCCGTATTGAGGGAGATCAATGGATTGGGATTTGTGAGAAGCAGGGTTGATCACTGTGTATATTCCAATAAGGTTGGTAATCACTTCATTTATGTAGTGTTGTATGTTTATGACATGTTGTTCATAGGAAATAACATGGATGTTATCAAGGAGATGAAATCGCAGCTATCCTCCAAATTTGACATGAAGGATCTCAATGCTGCAAACTTCATTTTGGGAATGGAGATTAAAAGAGATCATGCAAACAAGTAAATCTGGTTGAATCAAAGAAAATATGTTGAGAAAGTATTGCAGAGATTTAATATGCATGGAAGTAAACTGATCAAGGTTCCTATTCCTATAGGTGTAAAGTTATCTACAAATCAGTGTCCCAAAAAACAGGAAGAAGAAGAGGTCATGTCCCATGTTATGTACTCCACTGCAGTTGGCAGTTTGATGTTTGCAATGGTATGTACTAGACCATACATTGCACATGCAGTGGGAGTTTTGAGCAGGTATATGTCAAAACTATGGAAGGAACATTGGACAATTGTAAAGAGCGTCTTCATGTATTTATGTGGAACTACTAGTTATGGATTGTGCTACCAAGAAAGACCAGGATTGGACATAGTGTTGGAAATACATGGGTTTTTTTATGCAGACTAGACTGGAGATATGGATCGTAGAAGATCTACAAGTGGGTATGTGTATAACCTATTTGGAGGAGCAATTAGTTGGATGAGAAAAAGACAGGTTGTAGTGGCACTCTCAACTACTGAAGTTGAATACATGGAAGCAACTCATGAAAGAAAGTAAGAAATATGGTTACAGAGATTGTGTTAAGGTATTCAGTTGGCACAACAAGCAGTGAGATTAGATTGTGATAGTCAGAGTGCAATCTTCCTGGCAAAGAACCCTTCTTGTCATTCAAAGACAAAGCATATTAATGTTCAATATCACTTTGTGAGAGACATGGTTGAATAAAAGAAGGTGTTGTTGGAAATGGTTGACACTTTGAAGAATGTTGCAGATTCATTGAAAAATTTTGTGAGCATAGAGAAGTTCTCCTACTGTAAAGGAACAATGGGCATTGTTGCCCTGGATTGTTAACTATGTAATCCTGTGAACCCCTATATGCAAATAAAACAACAAGTGGGAGAATGTTGGGTATGTGTTATATTCTTTGCATGTGTGTGTGTGGATGCATCAGATTTGACAACTACATCTAACAATCCCAACTTAGTGGTTTTATAAATTAATCCTGAATTAAGCGATTAGGGTTTTGGTAGCTACGAAATACCTGAAATATTTTATATACTGTATTGTGAATGGTGAAATTAATACAATGAAGAGTTGAAAGGTGCAGCACCAAGGAAGGCTAGTTTTCTCCCAATTAAGGGTTTCCAGCTTAAATATTTGTGTACTGTGTGTATGGGCCATTAATTAATTTATCTTTTGCTTAACAATATGTATGCATTGCTTTACTTCACAGGTTTAAAACTTACACAATATGGAACATTTGTACCGCATAATCGAGAGCGTTCATACGAAACCAATAGAGAATAATGTTTATGAGTTGGAGGTTGTAACAGTAACTAATATTGGAGCCAAAGAATTCACTCCACCTTCCAACTCTTTGTTAACTGGGCCTTATGCTCCAGTTTTCATGCAATTTCTTCCTCCCAGGTCAAAATCCACAAATAGTAGCCCTCTTCACTAGGCCACGATGGAAGGCACTCCAGAAGTGTCTGGGTCGGGAGTCACCTTGAATCCCACTTTGGAAATAATTACGAGTGTTATTTCCCCCCCCTAACATGTCAAATCAAACAACTGGTGTGATTCAATCCAATGTTGTCGCATCTATCAGTAGTTATGCTCCACTGATTGGTTGTTCCACCCAACCCTCTCGTGTGGCCATGTTATTACCCTCAATAACCAATGCTTTTTCATTCAGTATGTCATCAATGGATATGTTAAACGTGTTAATTGGCTCTCAGTCAACGTCCCAAGTATATAATTTTGGTTCAGGAAATTCTTTGATTCCCTACCAAGTTGTTCCTTAGGGCATAGCTCATATCCCTCTATCATTCCCTTCCTTTAGGAGTGGGGATTTCCCATTTTCCAGCCCTAACCCTTTTGGGGGTTGAGGCACTTATATGGGTAGTGGATCCCAATATGATAGCATGCCATCCACCTTGACCCCATTCACATTGTATGGTGGGTTCGAGAGTAATCATTTCGCCGTATCTCAAGTGTCGGCATGGGGTAGCCCCTTACAAGCTCAATGGAATCCCACGCAAGGGTCTTTCCCCTCGCAAGGAATTTCATGAGGGGGAAACCCCTTTCTCGGTCATTCAAACCCCATGTAGGGAGGTTTTCACTGAAAAGGAGGATTCACAGGAGGCAACCCTATTTTTTCATTCAGGAATCAAATAAGTGGGAGTTTTCTTTCATTTAACTAGAACCAAAGGATTACCCAAGGACCTAGCTGATCTGCAAATTCTTCCTGATAATTTGGTGTCAACTTCAATCTAGGACCTTCTTTTCAGGCTGCTAATCATTTGATGTCACATCCTAGGCTACCTTTTTTTGGAAACTCTTCATTTTCTAGATATTTCTAAGTTGATGAATGACCTTATTCATCATTACTCGAGTTGGTATGCGGTCCCCACCAAACTACCATCGGCCATACCATATTTCAAAGGAAATATTGGTGAAGACCCATAGGCCTACGTAATGGTGTTTCACTTGTGGTGCTCGTCTAATTCATTAAATGACAACTCAATCTAGTTACAATTTTTCCAACGCACCCTCACTGGGGTCACCACTAAATGGTATATATAACTGGAGAGTTCTAAGTATGAAACATTTGGTGATATTTCCATATTTTTTCTCAACCACTTCCAAATACATGTCTGGTATGATGTTGGTACAGACCTTTTAGCTAACTTTGAACAAGATAAAGCTATGCACATTTCTGATCATATTCAAGAATGGAGGAGATGGAAGAGCTTGATCAAATCCACGGTCCCGTCAAAATTTCTCTTAGAATGGTTCTTGAAGTCATTACTTCCTTACATTTCTAACGATGTGGCCACTTCAGGGGTGTTTAGAGAAGAGAAAGAAATATTTAGAGAAAAACAATTGGATTTGATTTACTCTCAATTAGGTATTCTCCGCGATATCATTCCCAACACACCACGATCAACTCTTGACTTAAAAAAACCAAAATTGGGACTGCATGTCGATGGTATTTTTGATTCCTCACAAAGTAAGGTCGCAGATATGATCTCTAGCCAGATGCAATAGTTGTTTATACAACAAACTATGGTTGGTTAAGCCCCTTGCTTGACCACCCCCACCACTCAATCCTCAGATGTACACTTTGTGCAATCGAAGACTCAAAAGGGTCCTCAGTAGCCCCGAGATAAGAATAAAGTCAAGGGAAAGAAGGGTTGTGGGAGAAAAGATAAGAAGCCTAAAAACAATTTTGAGAGGGAAAATGATGAAAAGAGAAAGGTGAAATTTCCATGCAAGCTTTGTGGGGATGATCACCTTACTCATCAAGGCTTGAAGATGGAAGAATCCCAATGACTGATAAAGTTGAAATAGCAACAACAATAACCTATTGTATTGAAAAATTCATTTCCTCAAGGACAGAATATGCAAGTTGTCTCTTCAACTTCCAATCCACAAGGGGGAACTTCTAGTGCACCTTTGTTGAACGAATCATTCTCTTTTGTTAATATGGTTAATTCTATGAAAATAAAGGAGGAGGAGATAGACTTGTTGACCAAAACTAGTGATTATAGTAATATAGAGTCGACATTGAAAGATAAAAAAAAAATTGATTCGCAGGGGCCTCTCCACATAGAAAAACCTAAGAATGAAATGATGTAGCACGTAGAAAAGGGTGTGTACAAAAGGACATCACTTAAATCTAATGATAGATTTGCACCCAACTATTCCATTGTTGAGGATTTAGCTCAAATTCCATGTGTGATGTATGCTTTATAGATGCTTCAAAGTTTCCCCATGAAAATCACAACATTGTTATCTGTGATCAAAGCGACGGATTCTTCCAGCCAACTCACTATGAAGTTTGACGTTACTGATGTGAATCCTCGTCCACCTTATCATGTAGCCCTCCAAATTGATATTGTATACGCAAAACATGTAATACCTCCCTCGATGCTAGATGGATAAGGACAAGAGTTATAAGGGGATATGATTCCATAAGAGAGGGGGATTAAGGGGATACGTATTTTTTTACCCATAATTGTTTTAATTAAGAGAAGTGGCTACATGATCTTCTTGTGGAAGACCATGTGATTCTTTTTTTCCCAGTAAATACATAAATCCATATTTGGATTGTTAGTGGGGTTACATACACACAAACATTATTCATTATTCTCACTCTTTTAATTCACTCCTTTCTCATCCATTATTTCCATTTCATTCTGATCTTTGCTTGGGGGGGGAAGAAAGAAAATGAATTGTTGGACAAGAATCCATTGTTTGTTGGATATAGAAATGACTAGTGTATTCCAACCATGAATTGATGCTTTCATGTCTGAGATGCATTGGTATGTGCTGAATTTTATTCACAGTTGTGAGTCCTGAGAGTCCTAGCATGGAGATTCTAGACTAGATGCATCGGTGCCCTGAAAATAAGTGGACAACCTAAGGGACGGTGTGGCAGTGAAAGGGGGATCATTGTCTTTGGGTTGTGTAGGATAGGGAGAAGAAGGTTGGTGTACTTTGGATTATTGTGTGTGAGAAAACATGAGAGATTAAGTGCTAACTTGTTTGGGGAAGCTAAGTGTCGTCTTGGAGCCCATTCTTGTGGATTCATAGCCCCAGCTTGGGGATGACCTGCTACTGATATTTGGAACAACAACATCTATGGTTGGGTGGAATTTCCTTGGTTTGTAGCTAGTTGGTGATTGAAATTGTTTAAGATAAGTGCTCTCTATCATGGTTTTCTCTATTGTGTATTTATTTACGTTGGATATTATTTATTATATCTGATATATGATGTGTTTATGCTATGCCTATTTGTTGGTTATTGATGTGCATGGCATGCTAATATCTAGTTATAGTTAGCATGAATCTTGATGAATGCATGTGTACATTTTGTGCTTGTTTATGTAATTAATGGATATCATAAATGCAAAATAGTCCAAGGGGGTAAAATTAGAGCTACCCAAGAGGTGGGTACAGTTTATATTACAGTATAGATAAAAGCATTCAAGTTTGTTGACATTGGTGTGTTACATGGATAGAATCAATAATATTTGGTTTTGCAAGAATCATACTTTGTGAGAAACTATCAAGAATTTCTTTGATATGCTCTTTGCAAAATATAAAACAGTATTGATAGAAGAATAGGAAAGAAGAAAATGGGAACAACTTGTGCATCATGTTTCAACAAGAAATCTTTAGGAATAGGCAACGACTACACAAGTAGAATTACAGACCCAAAATAAGATCATTTTTATTTTATGTTCTTATCAATTTCAAAGCAGATCAACAAAATTTTCCAGTCAACATGACAAAATAAGTGGATTTTAAGTGATCCATCTTGGCTCAAAAATAATGCCAAATAAAATGAAAAACTCAAATCTGATAAAATTGAAAATCAAAATCAACTATACAAATAGAACAATAATAACTATAACTAAAGAGAAGTATATACAGAAAGCATTAGAAATATGATCAATCAAAACATTTTGGTTCAACATAATGCTTTAAATGTGAATCATTTGTAGGATATGAAAACAATCGCTCTTCCATGTCTTTTAATAAGTATGAATCGTTACCTATGATATAGGTGATTTTGTAAGGAGCCAACCAAAGCTTCTAAAATTTAGAATGTTTTCCTTTATCACTGAGTGCAGAATCCCAAAGCATCACTTTCTCATCAACCCCAAAAATAGCGGATTTGGATTTCTTATCAAAATATTTTTTAATAGTTTGTTTCATTTTTCTCTTATTTTTAAGAGCATGGCTTCTTTGTTCTTCCAAGGCAAGAAAAGAATTTATTCTTTGAGAAATATATGTCGTATTGAATTATTCAACCTATAATTCTAATTGAAGAGAGGTAAGTTCAAGTTCTACAAGCATAATAACTTCTTTCCATAGAAAATTTGAAATGGAATATGACCGGTGCTATATTTTGTAGTGGTATTATCTACCCAAAGTGCATACATGAGTAATGTGTGCCACTGACAAGGCTTATCATCTATAATCTTCCTTAAAATTTTGACCAAGTTTTTATTACTGGACACAACTTTCCCATTTCCTTACGGATAACAGGTAGAAGAATTAAAATGTTTCACACCTAATTTACTAAGAAATTGAGTGAATTTTGTAGAAATGAAAGTTGGTCCATTATCCAAAATAATTTCAATAGGAAGACCAAAATGAGAAAATATGTTAGATTCCAGGAAAGAAATGATATACTCATCTTGTGCACGCTTGAGTGGTACAACTTTAGTCCACTTAGTAAAGTAATATGTTGTTGTAAGTATAAAAACATGTCCAACATAAGATGGAGGATTGACAGGGCCAATGGAATCTAAACCTAGTTTGGAAAATGGAAAATAAGGAAGAATAGGTTGCAAGGGAATGGAAAAAAATATTCTCTACCAGCAAATATTTGGCACTTATCACAAGCCCTTGTGAATTTAAAAAAATATTTGAAAATGCAAGGAAAATAATACCATGTTCTCAAAATTTTAAGACAGTGGATTTCATTGCAAATTGACCACTGATATGAATGTTTGAATTTGATGATCCATGTATTTATCTCAAGACTTTCTGAGCTATTGGATGATCTATACATCATAACAACAACCCATCAACAGATCATTGAAATAAAGAATTTCCTAAGATCGTATATTTAGAGGCTTCAAGGCGGAGCCTCCTCCATTGATGAGATTC
>JASDQU010736024.1:2001-14422 GCA_032191745.1 Picea mariana | reverse complement strand
TCTTAATTCCTTCAATACTCTGTTAAGTCAACTTGTCTCTATTAATATTACAATTGTAGAAGAAGACAAGTGTATTACTTTGTTATTTTCTTTGTCAGACTCTTGGGATAATATAGTTGTAGCAATTGGTAGTACCACTCTATCTACATTGAATTATGAGTATGTAGTTGCATCCTTGTTATCTGAAGAGATGAGGCAGAAAAGCATAGATGGTCAAAGCACATATGCTTTATTTGTAAGAGGCCATACCCAAGACAAGAATCTTGGTAATTCTTTGGGGGGGAGATCTAAATCTACAGGCAGATCTAAGTCTCCATGAAAATAGTTGAGGAAATGTTGGAAGTGTGGTAAAGTAGGGAATTATAATAAATATTGCAAGTCTAATAAGGTTGATAAACCAAAGGGATATGATAATGCCTCTTCCACAGAGGTGAAAACCTCCACTAAATAAGGAGGTGATTTTTACCTGGCATCTACAGGTACACATGCAGACCGTGGTGTATGGTTGACCGAATCAAGTGTGTCATATCATATGACTCCTCACGGGGAGTGGTTCTGTGAATATGAAAAATACAATGGTAGTGATGTATTCCTAGGAGATGAATCGACATCCAAAATCATGGGATGTGGAAGGGTTAAGTTGTTTCTAAAAGATGGAAGGATTAGAACTCTCCCCAGGGCTCTTCACATTCCAAAACTATCCAGGAGCCTATTATATGTAAGAAAGTTGGATGATGCAAGTGTGGATACTGTATTGGGAAAGGGAACTTGCAAGATGGTACGAGGAGGAATGGTGTTGATGAGGGGAGTTCGGTGTGGAAATATGTACAATTTGTTGGGAAGAACTTATACTAATGGGTGTAACCTTTTTTTGTCCCTGAGAAGAGAAATAAATAATACAAGACCAATACTTTCCCTAGAAAGAAGACCATGTTGTGGCATCAAATATTGAGGCATATTGGAGAGAAGGGCCTTCTAACACTACACAATAAAGGTATGGTTGAAGGTATGTCTAATTGCACTCTGGATTTTCATTTCTGTGAACATTTCATATATGGTAAACAAAATCGAGTAAGATTCCCATCTGGTGCTACAAGAGAAAAGGGGATCTTAGAGTTGATACACAATGATGTGTTTGTACCTATGCATGTTCCATGAGTAGGTAAATATGTTTATTATGTTTCATTAATAGATGATTTCTCAAGGAACACATGGATTTATTTTATTAGAAAGAAACCTAAGGTATTTGATAAATTTAAAGAGTTTAAGGATCTGGTAATAAATAAGATAGAGAAGAAAATAAAGGTATTCAGGACAGATAATGGTGGAGAATTCTACAGAAATGAATTTAAATAATTATGTAAGAAGTGTGGTATAACAAGGTAGAAGACTACTCCATACACACCTCAGCAAAATGGAGTTGTAGAAAGGATGAAGAAGACATTGATGGAAAAAGAAAGGAGTATGCTTAGTGGTGTTGAGTTTAGACAAGAATTCTAGGCAAAGGCAATGGGTACAACATGTTACCTGGTCAATCGATCACCCTCATCAGCGTTGGATGATAAAACTCCACACGAGGTATGGACTGGTAAGAAACCCTCTCTTGAACATATCAGAGTGTTTGGTTGTGATGCTTATGTACATGTTTCAAAGGAAAATAGGAGTAAGCTGGATAAAAAAGATGAAAAGTGTATCTTTATTGGTTATAAAGATGGTGTGAAAGGTTACAAGCTTTGGAACCTAGAAACTAAGAAGATTTTTTATAGTCAGGATGCTTTTTTTAGAGAGGTGAAAGATGTTCCCAAATAGGAATTCCTACCAAGGAAAGAAGAACCTGAGAAAATAGAGTTTGAGTTGGATGATGAAAAATCTGAATCAATTGAAGAAGATGAAGCAAAAGAAGAAGAACCTCATACCCCCGTATTGAGGGAGATCAATGGATTGGGATTTGTGAGAAGCATGGTTGATCACTGTGTATATTCCAATAAGGTTGGTAATCACTTCATTTATGTAGTGTTGTATGTTTATGACATGTTGTTCATAGGAAATAACATGGATGTTATCAGGGAGATGAAATCGCAGCTATCCTCCAAATTTGACATGAAGGATCTCAATGCTGCAAACTTCATTTTGGGAATGGAGATTAAAAGAGATCATGAAAACAAGTAAATCTGGTTGAATCAAAGAAAATATGTTGAGAAAGTATTGCAGAGATTTAATATGCATGGAAGTAAATTGATCAAGGTTCCTATTCCTATAGGTGTAAAGTTATCTACAAATCAGTGTCCCAAAAAACAGGAAGAAGAAGAGGTCATTTCCCATGTTATGTACTCCACTGCAGTTGGCAACTTGATGTTTGCAATGGTATGTACTAGAACATACATTGCACATGAAGTGGGATTTTTGAGCAGGTATATGTCAAAACTATGGAAGGAACATTGGACAATTGTAAAGAGCGTCTTCATGTATTTGTGTGGAACTACTAGTTATGGATTGTGCTACCAAGAAAGACTAGGATTGGACATAGTGTTGGAAATACATGGGTTTTTTTTATGCAGACTAGACTAGAGATATGGATCGTAGAAGATCTACAAGTGGGTATGTGTATAACCTATTTGGAGGAGCAATTAGTTGGATGAGAAAAAGACAGGTTGTAGTGGCACTCTCAACTACTGAAGTTGAAAACATGGAAGCAACTCATGAAAGAAAGTAAGAAATATGGTTATAGAGATTGTGTTAAGGTATTCAGTTGGAACAACAAGCAGTGAGATTAGATTGTGATAGTCAGAGTGTAATCTTCCTGACAAAGAACCCTTCTTATCATTCAAAGACAAAGAATATTAATGTTCAATATCACTTTGTGAGAGACATGGTTGAATAAAAGAAGGTGTTGTTGGAAATGGTTGACACTTTGAAGAATGTTGCAAATTCATTGAAAAAGTCTGTGAGCATAGAGAAGTTCTCCTACTGTAGAGGAACAATGGGCATTGTTTCCCTGGATTGTTAACTATGTAATCCTGTGAACCCCTATATGCAAAGAAAACAACAAGTGGGAGAATGTTGGGTATGTGTTATATTCTTTGCATGTGTGTGTGTGTGGATGCATCAAATTTGACAACTACATCTGACAATCCCAACTTAGTGGTTTTCTAAATTAATCCTGAATTAAGGGATTAGGGTTTTAGTAGCTACAGAATACCTAAAATATTAAATATATTGTATTGTGAATGGTGAAATTAATACAATGAAGAGTTGAAAGGTGCAACACCAAGGAAGGCTAGTTTTCTTCCAATTAAGGGTTTCCAGCGTAAATCTTTGTGTACTGTGTGTATGGGCCATTAATTAATTTATCTTTTGCTTAACAATATGTATGCATTGCTTTACTTCACAGGTTTAAAACTTACACAATATGGAACATGTGTACCGCATAATCGAGAGCGTTCATACGAAACCAATAGAGAATAATGTTTATGAGTTGGAGGTTGTAACAGTAACTAATCTTGGAGCCAAAGAATTCACTCCACCTTCCAACTCTTTGTTAACTGGGCCTTATGCTCCAGTTTTCATGCAATTTCTTCCTCCTAGGTCGAAATCCACAAATAGTAGCCCTCTTCACTAGGCCACGATGGAAGGCACTCCAGAAGTGTCTGGGTCGGGAGTCACCTTGAATCCCACTTTGGAAATAATTACGAGTGTTATTTCCCCCCCCTAACATGTCAAATCAAACAACTGGTGTGATTCAATCCAATGTTGTCGCATCTATCAGTAGTTATGCTCCACTGATTGGTTGTTCCACCCAACCCTCTCGTGTGGCCATGTTATTACCCTCAATAACCAATGCTTTTTCATTCAGTATGTCATCAATGGATATGTTAAACATGTTAATTGGCTCTCATTCAACGTCCCAAGTATATAATTTTGGTTCAGGGAATTCTTTGATTCCCTACCAAGTTGTTCCTTAGGGCATAGCTCATATCCCTCTATCATTCCCTTCCTTTAGGAGTGGGGATTTCCCATTTTTCGGCCCTAACCCTTTTGGGGGTTGAGGCACTTATATGGGTAGTGTATCCCAATCTGATAGCATGCCATCCACCTTCACCCCATTCACATTGTATGGTGGGTTCGACAGTAATCATTTCGCCATATCTCAAGTGTCGGCATGGGGTAGCCCCTTACAAGCTCAATGGAATCCCACGCAAGGGTCTTTCCCCTCGCAAGGAATTTCATTAGGGGGAAACCCCTTTCTCGGTCATTCAAACCCCATGTAGGGAGGTTTTCACTGAAAGGGAGTATTCACAGGAGGCAACCCTATTTTTTCATTCAGGAATCAAATAGGTGGGAGTTTTCTTTCATTTAACTAGAACCAAAGGTTTACCCAAGGACCTAGCTGATCCACAAATTCTTCCTGATAATCTGGTGTCAACTTCAATCTAGGACCTTCTTTTCAAGCTGCTAATCATTTGATGTCGCATCCTAGGCTACCTTTTTTTGGAAACTCTTCATTTTCTAGATATTTCTAAGTTGATGAATGACCTGATTCATCATTACTCGAGTTGGCATGCGGTCCCCACCAAACTACCATCGGCCATACCATATTTCAAAGGAAAGATTGGTGAAGACCCATAGGCCTACGTAATGGTGTTTCACTTGTGGTGCTCGTCTAATTCATTAAATGACAACTCAATCTGGTTACAATTTTTCCAACGCACCCTCACTGGGGTCACCACTAAATTGTATATATAACTGGAGAGTTCTAAGTATGAAACATTTGGTGATATTTCCATATTTTTTCTCAACCACTTCCAAATACATGTCTGGTATGATGTTGGTATAGACCTTTTAGCTAACTTTGAACAAGATAAAGCTATGCACATTTCTGATCATATTCAAGAATGGAGGAGATGGAAGAGCTTGATCAAATCCACGGTCCCGTCGAAATTTCTCTTAGAATGGTTCTTGAAGTCATTACTTCCTTACATTTCTAAGGATGTGGCCACTTCAGGGGTGTTTAGAGAAGAGCAAGAAATATTTAGAGAAAAACAATTGGAGTTGATTTACTCTCAATTAGGTATTCTCCGCGATATCATTCCCAACACACCACGATCAACTCTTGACTTAAAAAAACCAAAATTGGGACTGCATGTCGATGGTATTTTTGATTCCTCGCAAAGTAAGGTCGCAGATATGATCTCTAGCCAGATGCAATAGTTTTTTATACAACAAACTATGGTTGGTCGAGCCCCTTGCTTGACCACCCCCACCACTCAATCCTCATATGTACACTTTGTGCAATCGAAGACTCAAAAGGGTCCTCAGTAGCCCCGAGATAAGAATAAAGTCAAGGGAAAGAAGGGTTGTGGGAGAAAAGATAAGAAGCCTAAAAACAATTTTGAAAGGGAAAATGATGAAAAGAGAAAGGTGAAATTTCCATGCAAGCTTTGTGGGGATGATCACCTTACTCATCAAGGCTTGAAGATGGAAGAATACCAATGACTGATAAAGTTGAAATAGCAACAACAATAACCTATTGTATTGAAAAATTCATTTCCTCAAGGACAGAATATGCAAGTTGTCTCTTCAACTTCCAATCCACAAGGGGGAACTTCTAGTGCACCTTTGTTGAACAAATCATTCTCTTTTGTTAATATGGTTAATTCTATGAAAATAAAGGAGGAGGAGATAGACTTGACCAAAACTAGTGATTATAGTAATATAGATTCGACATTGAAAGATAAAAAAAAATTTGATCCTCAGGGGCCTCTCCACATAGAAAAACCTAAGAATGAAATGATGTAGCATGTAGAAAAGGGTGTGTACAAAAGGACATCACTTAAATCTAATGATAGATTTGCACCCAACTATTCCATTGTTGAGAATTTAGCTCAAATTCCATGTGTGATGTATGCTTTAGAGATGCTTCAAAGTTTCCCCATGAAAATCACAACATTGTTATCCGTGATCAAAGTGACGGATTCTTCCAGCCAACTCACTATGAAGTTTGACGTTACTGATGTGAATCCTCGTCCCCCTTATCATGTAGCCCTCCAAATTTATATTGTATACGCAAAACATGTAATACCTCCCTCGATGCTAGATGGATAAGGACAAGAGTTATAGGGGGATATGATTCCATAAGAGAGGGGGATTAAGGGGATACATATTTTTTTACCCATAATTGTTTTAATTAAGAGAAGTGGCTACATGATCTTCTTGTGGAAGACCATGTGATTCTTTTTTTCCCAGTAAATACATAAATCCATATTTGGATTGTTAGTGGGGTTACATACACACAAACATTATTCATTATTCTCACTCTTTTAATTCACTCCTTTCTCATCCATTATTTCCATTTCATTCTGATCTTTGCTTGGGGGGGAAGAAAGAAAATGAATTGTTGTAAAATAATCCATTGTTTGTTGGATATAGAAATGACTAGTGTATTCCAACCATGAATTGATACTTTCATGTCTGAGATGCATTGGTATGTGCTGAATTTTATTCACAGTTGTGAGTCCTGAGAGTCCTAGCATGGAGATTCTAGACTAGATGCATCGGAGCCCTGAAAATAAGTGGACAACCTAAGGGACGGTGTGGCAGTGAAAGGGGGATCATTGTCTTTGGGTGGTGCAGGATAGGGAGAAGAAGGTTGGTGTACTTTGGATTATTGTGTGTGAGAAAACATGAGAGATTAAGTGCTAACTTGTTTGGGGAAGCTAAGTGTCGTCTTGGAACCCATTCTTGTGGATTCATAGCCCCAGCTTGGGGATGACCTGCTACTGATATTTGGAACAACAACATCTATGGTTGGGTGGAATTTCCTTGGTTTGTAGCTAGTTGGTGATTAAAATTGTTTAAGATAAGTGCTCTCTATCATGGTTTTCTCTATTGTGTATTTATTTACGTTGCATATTATTTATTATATCTGATATATGATGTGTTTATGTTATGCCTATTTGTTGGTTATTGATGTGCATGGCATGCTAATATCTAGTTATAGTTAGCATGAATCTTGATGAATGCATGTGTACATTTTGTGCTTGTTTATGTAATTAATGGATATCATAAATGCAAAATAGCCCAAGAGGGTGAAATTAGAGCTACCCAAGAGGTGGGTACAGTTTATATTACAGTATAGATAAAAGCATTCAGGTTTGTTGACATTGGTGTGTTACATGGATAGAATCAATAATATTTGGTTTTGGAAGAATCATACTTGGTGAGAAACTATCAAGAATTTCTTTGATATGCTCTTTGCAAAAAATAAAACAGTATTGATAGAAGAATAGGAAAGAAGAAAATGGGAACAACTTGTGCATCATGTTTCAACAAGAAATCTTTAGGAATAGGCAACTACTACACAAGTAGAATTACAGACCCAAAATAAGATCATTTTTCTTTTATGTTCTTATCAATTTCAAAGCAGATCAACAAAAGTTTCTAGTCAACATGACAAAATAAGTGGATTTTAAGTGATCCATCTTGGCTCAAAAATAATGCCAAATAAAATGAAAAACTCAAATCTGATAAAATTGAAAATCAAAATCAACTATACAAATAGAACAATAATAACTATAACTAAAGAGAAGTATATACAGAAAGCATTAGAAATATGATCAATCAAAACATTTTGGTTCAACATAATGCTTTAAATGTGAATCATGTGTAGGATATGAAAACAGTCGCTCTTCCATGTCTTTTAATAAGTATGAATCGTTACCTATGATATAGGTGATTTTGTAAGGACCCAACCAAAGCTTCTAAAATTTAGAATGTTTTCCTTTATCACTGAGTGCAGAATCCCAAAGCATCACTTTCTCATCAACCCCAAAAACAGCGGATTTGGATTTCTTATCAAAATATTTTTTAATAGTTTGTTTCATTTTCCTCTTATTTTTAAGAGCATGGCTTCTTTGTTCTTCCAAGGCAAGAAAAGAATTTATTCTTTGAGCAATATATGTTGTATTAAATTATTCAACCTATAATTCTAATTGAAGAGAGGTAAGTTCAAGTTCTACAAGCATAATAACTTCTTTCCATAGAAAATTTGAAATGGAATATGACCGGTGCTATATTTTGTAGTGGTATTATCTACCCAAAGTGCATACATGAGTAATGTGTGCCACTAACAAGGCTTATCATCTATAATCTTCCTTAAACTTTTGACCAAGTTTTTATTAGTGGACACAACTTTCCCATTTCCTTACGGATAACAGGTAGAAGAATTAAAATGTTTCACACCTAATTTACTAAGAAATTGAGTGAATTTTGTAGAAATTAAAGTTGGTCCATTATCCAAAATAATTTCAATAGGAAGACCAAAATGAGAAAATATGTTAGATTCCAAGAAAGAAATGATATACTCATCTTGTGCACGCTTGAGTGGTACAACTTTAGTCCACTTAGTAAAGTAATATGTTGTTGTAAGTATAAAAATATGTCCAACATAAGATGGAGGATTGATAGGGCCAATGAAATCTAAACCTCGTTTGGAAAATGGAAAATAAGGAAGAATAGGTTGCAAGGGAATGGAAAAAAAATATTCTCTACCAACAAATATTTGGCACTTATCACAAGCCCTTGTGAATTTAAAAAAATCTTTGAAAATGCAAGGAAAATAATACCATGTTCTCAAAATTTTAAGACAATGGATTTCATTGCAAATTGACCACTGATATGAATGTTTGAATTTGATGATCCATGTATTTATCTCAAGACTTTCTGAGCTATTGGATGATCTATAAATCATTACAACAACCCATCAATAGATCATTGAAATAAATAATTTCCTAAGATCGTATATTTAGAGGCTTCAAGGCGGAGCCTCCTCCATTGATGAGATTCTAGGTAATTAGGACACTTTTGGAATTGCAAATAATAAACAAGGTCCTTATACCAAGGATGTTCAACAAGATCAAGATTCTGATTTTCAATAATAATAAAAAAAACTGTGTTGATAAGGCATTTTCATCATTTTCAGAAGAATCACTTTGTTCGAGATGTTGATCCAAGTGAAGTGCTAAATATCGTCCCTTGATTGTTTTTGATGTTGTGATCATTAAATCATGTTCTTGGAATTTTTCAAGCCAATGAGTAAGTTATCCTGAAAGATGAGTTTGTTAAAATAAAAACTTAACAACAGGTAAAGGGACTTTTATATATTTATGCTTGCAAAGAATAAAGTGGAATAAAATTTCTATAGCCTTAACAAGAGAAAAAGTATGTTTTTCAATAAGAGAATATTTGGTTTCATCGTTAGACAGGCTCTGGATCATGCAAGCTACAAGTTGTTCATTGTTTTGATCATCCTTTTGTAGAGGAATAACATAAATTGCTTCTTCTATTGAGTTTGTATAGATAATAAAGTCTTTGTAAAAATCTTGTTTTTCCAAGAACGATGTAGAACTGATTTCCTTTTTAATTCCCACAAAATATTTTTCGACATATTCTATTCAAGAAAAATATTAATCATGTTTTAACATGTTATGAATA
Organism: Picea mariana; assembly: GCA_032191745.1. NCBI lineage: Eukaryota > Viridiplantae > Streptophyta > Pinopsida > Pinales > Pinaceae > Picea > Picea mariana. The sequence goes on along the minus strand of JASDQU010736024.1, from coordinate 4,933 downwards.
GGCTTAACCATTACATCGAAATTATGAACAAATATTCTAAGAAAGTTAATTTTGCCCAAAAAATATTGAATTTCCTTTTTAGATGTAGAGGCTTGAAGATTTAAAATTGTGGTAACTCTCTTAGGACTAATGTTGATACCTGAATCTGAAACAATGTGATCGAGAAGTTTACCTTGAGTAATGCAAAAAAATAATTTTGAAGGATTTAGAGACATGCCAAATTTTCTGCACCAAAAAAGACATATTTAGGATGATCAAAATGATTTGATCGGTTTTTTGAGTAAATAGTTAAGTCATCAAGATAGATCTGAAATATTTTACTGATAAGATAGTCAAAATCTATTGGCATATCTCTTTGAAAGGTGGCACCTGAATTATATAATCCAAAAGGAATTTGTTCATAAGAAAAGGTGCACCATCGAGTCGTAAAAGTTTTATTATGTGTCTATCTATTTTACTCTGATTTGATTATAACCTAAAAAATCGTCGAGTAAGGAAAACATATGTGATCCTGCTACTTGCTGGAAAATCATTTGCATATTAGAAATGAGAAAGTTGTCCTTAACACTAACTCTATTAAGTGCAAAGAAATCAACACATAAATTAATGTCACCATTCTTTTTCTGTACGAGAACTAGATTATATACCCACTTGAAGTATTTAACCAGAAAAATTATATGAGCATTTATTAACTTTTTCACTTCTTTTTTAATTGTAGCTTCAAGAGTAGGGTTGATGGGTCTTTCTTTTTTCCTACTAGGTTTTGATTCTTCCTTAATCAAAATAGCATGATGGATGACATTAGGATCAAACCTGTGAATATCCTCATAAGACCAAACAAAAACATCTCTAAATTTAGAGAATAGATCCATGAATTTTTCTTTTTCATCTTCTAAACATTGGGATCCAATTTTTAAAACTTTTGGATTATCTTGAGTTCCAATGTTCATTGGAACGATATATCTTATTTTTCATTTCAAATCCTCTTATTTATGATATTTATTGTTCCTAACATCACCATTTGAGAATGAGCTTTCGAGAGGATTCAAGACTTTAGGAATTTTATTATCTTCAAGCGAAATTTTTCCTTTGGATTCTACGGCTCATTCTGAATAAAAGCACAACTTTTTTCATCATCAAGGAAGACGTGTCATGATTCCACATTATTATAAAGATGAGGTTGATATAAGAATAAAAATGTGCAATCAGGTCTTTGAGACAATAATTGTCTTGTAGGAGAAGCCACAAAAACAATTAGCCTATCAATTATTGAATTCAATTCCATTTTGATGTGAGTGATGTTAAAAGATAACATCTTTTGAATTAAATACCAAACAACTTGGGTGTATATTTTCAGTAACTTTTTATTTGGATTATAGATTTTTCTAACCAGATTGACAACAAGTTTTGAATATCTAAAAACAATGAGATGACCACATCCTAGGTTGTAAGTATTTTCAATTCCTAATAGCAGGGATTCAAATTCAGTAACATTATTTGTACAGGAAAATTCTAGTATATAGGAAAAATTATGAATTTTACCTACAAGAGAGTATAATACAATGCTTTATCCATTACATGCACCATAAAAGTGGATATGCCAAATTCCATCTTCATAATCATAAGGTTGTTCAAGAGAAGCATCATTTTCATTCACAAAAATATAATACGCACCCATCTCTTCCTCAATATAATTTACATTGGGTTGAGGAACTTTTTCAATATAATGTGATATTCTTCCTTCCCTTAAAACAATGATATTATTTCCATTTTGGGGAATGGAGAGATGTGAACCATCTAATGATAAATAGCCACATATCAATATCCTATCAATATCCACCCAAAATAATTGAGTAATTACTTGCGGACATGTAAATTACTTGAATATTCAGAGTGATTTTAATTTCAGGATGATCACAAAGGACTAGAGTTACATCCTTGATCTCACCAATCTTCATTTGATGTTTATTATTATAGGACAACATACTTCTGGCGTTTTCATTTGTACAAGAGATTCATAGTTCTTCCAAAATAATATTGGACGTGACACTAGAGCCAGATCCACCATCTATTAAATGACAGTGAGCTATCATATTCATTATTTTTACAGAAATATAAAAAGGATGAGGGTTTTTTACAGGATTCCTAAAATTATTTACGCCTATTCTATTTACATGTGAATCATCTCCATCATTCTTTTTAGATAAAATAGTTATTGTTGAAGTTTTACCTTCCCTATAATTCTTCATATGTTGTTGTTGTTTAGGGACAGTGACCATGTCCAAGAGAGATGCATTTTCTTTTATGTTAGCTAGTTGATTAAGAATGTTATATTTGGAAGGAGTAAAAGAGATTGGTGCCTCTGGACTTTGATTTGTCGTAACATCATAAGATTTTGTGCTTTGCGAAGAGGAACTAGGAGAAAAGGTAGTCTTGAGTATATTTCCCTTCTCTTTGTTTTGTATGATTTATTTATTGTGTTTACTAACATCACATATTCCTTAGGAACCCAATCTAAGGAAACAATAGTTGTTTCAGTATTTTTTCCAAAGATTCCCTCTTGCTCCCTTTTCTTAACCTTGCAAGTACTTTCCTCATGATTATCATCGCAGAAATTACACCAGGCCCTAGAGACAATAACCTTTGGTTGATTATAAAATGAATAATTAGTTTGTTGATTTCTCAAAACAGCTTGAGAAGAAGACTCAACAAGAGATGAACTTGAGGTGACACATTTCCTCTGATATGCAATAAGAAAAATGTAGACATATCATTCTTCTTTACAAAATATTATTTGGGAATACATGTTCTTTCCAATTGTTCTTCATACTCTAAGAAAGTTTGAAATGTAGAGCCTAAATTGGTTACATTATTATCTTCTAATCTCTGACGATAAGAAGTAGGAAATGTATTATAGTACTGAATAAAAGCA
>JASDQU010736023.1:107480-169512 GCA_032191745.1 Picea mariana | reverse complement strand
TAAAATAGTTTTTTTTTTTTTAATTTTAAAATTATTATTAAATTATTGTTATTCAATTTTTTTAATATTTTAAATAGGACATTATTATTATTATTATTATTATTAAACCAATGTAATATAGAATTATAATTTAAAAAAAAAATTAGAAATAAAGAAAAATTTTAAAATTTATTATTATTTAATTATTGTTATTTAATTTTTTTAATATTTTAAATAATATATTAAATTTTCCTTTTTCTAAATTGATGTCACATACATATACTTGATGATGATAAAGTGGTTTTTACAAATTCATTTTTAATTGAATTATGTTGTTTTTAATATCAAATAACTTGTTTTTGTTCATTTTTAGGGACTATAAGAACTATTTTTTTTTTTTTGGATTTAGTTTTATTGAGATTTAGAATTTTTAGGGGTAACTCTTTTCAACTCAGTAATAATACTACACTTGATGATGATAAAGTGGTTTTTACTAATTCATTTTTAATTGAATTATGTTGTTTTTAACATCAAATAACTTGTTTTTGTTCATTTTTAGGGACTATAAAAACTATTTTTTTTTTTTTGGATTCAATTTTATTGAGATTTAGAATTTTTAGGGGTAATTCTTTTCAACTCAGTAATATACTACTATCTTATTTTTGTTTTGATGGAATAGTACAATATAGATATTTGTAATGTGACATATATTTTTAAAGTGAGCTCTAATATTTGTATATGGCTTGGATTTAGTCAAATAACAATAATAATACTACTAATATCACTTTGGTTTTCATGGAATAGTACATTATAGATATTTGTAATGTGACATATATTTTTAAAGTGAGTTTTAATATTTGTATATGGTTTGGATTTGGTCAAATGGTTAGGTTGGAATGTTAAGAAGTTCATGAGAATTTGTTTGTATTTTAGCAATTTTTATTTTAGATTTATTGAAACTAGGAATAATAGAGAGGTAATTTTGGCCTTCAAACTTAGGGAATTAATGGTGTCATTGTAGTAATTCAACTTTTATTATTTTCAATCTCATTGCAAAAATACATTTTCTCTTTAAATTTAGTGGGGTAATACTATTAATTGTTGATATTTTGAAGAGCATCCTCTTTTAGTGTTCCCCAAAATGGAGTCTCCAAAGTAGCATCTTTAGTCTATCCTCTATTGAGACTTGAGTCTCTTTCACTATTGTTTGTCATTGTGAGAGGGAGTCTCTCTTTCTTTATGTCAGTTGTGATTGTACAATAAGTACCTTATCACAACCTTACTCACCAAGGGCGAGAAACAACTTATAAAATAAGGACAGAGTTGTTTATTATAAATTTCTTCTTGATTTTCTCAATCTTCCTCCATGTCTTCCTAGAGATACTACACCCCCAAACTTCACAACCTTATAAATTCATTGGAATAATAATCCCTTATTACATATAAACTTATTTTTATCCTAAATCCTTAACTTGACCTCTTTGCAATTATTTTCAATACCAAGTCAAGCTTCCCAACCTCAATAATCCTTTTTTCAACACTCCAATTGCAATTTAACTTATGATGGATTTCAATTCCAAGATATTTATAAGAAGGGAATTCTTCCAAGTTGTAGTTATAATAAGCAAAATTAAGGTATGTGACACACCTAAATTTAACTATCATTGCGTTTTTTTTCTTAGTTTTTATAAATATTTGAGAGATATTGCAAAAGTGTTAAATTATTTTAAGTTGTTTTTCAAAGTCATAAAGACTCCTGGCTAAAAGAACAATATCAAGTGCATAAAGGGAGAGGAAGAGAATGATAACTAAATTAGCCTTTTCCACTCTGTTTAATGTAGATACTTTATTTATATAATTTTCTTAAAAAATTGGTTATAAAAAATCTTTTTTAAATACTATATTATAATTATTTTTTTCCAACCAGCTCTTATTACTTTAAAATTTAATATGCTTATCTTATACACTAAATTGTAATGTAATCACCCTTTAATAACTAACTTTCATACTATTCTATAAAATATTTTAATGTAATCATTTCAATTTAAGTACTAATTCTATATATAATTTAAAAACTTACTTAAATTTTTATTAAAAATGCTTAAATATATTTATAGTTGATTTTATTTATACTAAATCATCAAACATATCAACATTAATAAAAAATACATAAATACTATACATTAAACATTTAAAAAATATATTACAATGGAAAGTTAGTATTAAAATGCATAAGAAATATATAAAATAATTTAAATGATATAAAAATATAATAATTAGATTACTTTAATATATTAAACATTAAAAAATTAAAATATAATAATTAGATTACTTTAATATATTAAACATTAAAAAATTAAAATTAATTTGAAGTAAAAAAATCTTATTAAAATACATATAATATATATATATATATATATATATATATATATATATATATATAAATATAAATAATATAAAATTATAATAATTTAAATAATATAAAAATATAATAATTGAATTACTTGTTAAAGTACGGATCTATTTAATCAAAATTTGAACCCAACGTTAAATGCATTTAAATTTATTTCCCATTGATTTTCTTGATCCCAATTATGGCATGCTAGAATCAGAGTGTAAGTGAATGTGTGACAAGGACCAAAAAAAGTACATGTCGGAAGTGTATAAGCCATTGAAGTGGCAAGTATGTCATAAGTGGACAAGTTGAATTGATATGAGGAGGCATTGAGGTGGTTTGCACTGACCATGGAAGACCAAAGGTTGAATGCAAGGTCGTGGAATTGATATGAGGAGGCATTGAGGTGGTTTGCAGTGACCATGGAAGACCATAGGTTGAAGATAGAGAAAAATGCAAGGTCGTGGAGAAGGAGGATAAGATGAGAAAGGATGAAGCAAGTTGGGATGGCTTTGGGGAAATTGGTTTGATGGGAAAATCAATGTTGGTTTTGAGATATGGAAGAGAAAGAATGAATATAGATTATTTTATAATAAGAAAATTTTAGGAGAAAGGTTCACTATATAAGAAAATTTAAGAAAACTAAAACTATGTGTGGAGGAAAAATGTACAAGAAATGTTTGATTTATTAAAGGAATTAAAGGTTCATATGACAAGTTGAGAGAAGGTGATCTAAGTAAGGCTAAGATAATATAAATTGTATATAATGAATAAATTATTATGTGAATAGTATGTGCTTTTAAGTCTATCTTATGTGTGTTTTCTAACATATAAGAATTTATCTTTCTTAAAGGCATCTATAACTTGTTGAATCTTTCTAATTTGTGCCACACCACAAAAGACTAAATGTGTAGAAACTCTACCTACTTCATGCTCTTTTGATTTAATTTCTCTTGGTTGTTTATTCCTAAATCAACCCTTCATTATCCATTTTGTGTAACTAATTACTCCTCGAACATTGATGTTTTGCCCATTATTTAGCCTAGTACTTTCTAAACTGACCAATTTTGTAGCCGACAACACCATGTTGATTAATAGTTTAACAATGGCTTAATTTGGTTGCATTTTATGAGTTTGACATGAGAAAATTCTTTAGTTTTCCTAATTACCGATGAGTATGAGTTTGTGGTATGCTTGTTGGATGAGTTATTTTATGTAACCTTAAACTTGTGAATTGTGGAAAGATTTTTTTGTGTCTATTTTAGATCTAGGTCTTTCATTGACACTTGTCTTATCTACATCTAAGGGAAAGAGCAAGTGGTATCCATTCAAGTCATACCTGGTATGACCTCATCAATTTGAGGAACAAGGAAAAACTCCATCGGTAGAAAATCAAGGTGTGGATTGGCTTTCCCTCATAGCCAAACAAGAAGATCATCTGGGTTGGAAGAGTGTGATCCATAATACCCTAACCTGAGAAAGGAGACAACTGCACAACTCTACAATAGTCCATTAAAGTAACATAATCGAAGGAGAGAAAAACACAATGAATTCTCCAACAAATCACTTGATCTAGTCGAGGAGAAGGGAGATGATTGTACAACTTGATAGTAGGACATTAAAAGAAGTATAATAAGAGTGGGTGTAGATCTGCGATCTCCCTAAAAAATAAGTGATTCCAACATCCATGATGGATTATGAACCCCAAGATCTTGTTCCTCAATGCTAATGTAGAGGAAATGACTATTTCAAGGGTAAGAATTGTATTCCATAGTTGGGAATTCCTTTGTAAGAATCCTAGGCTCTTTTAGTATAAAAATTCTCATCTACCACTTAGTTAGGGTAGACAATATGTATCTTTAATGTTACTTACTTATAGGGTTAGAAGGTGTTGCATATTAGAGTTTGTAATAGTGAAGGATTTTTAATGAAATAAAAATATTTCCATTATTTTGAGTTAAGTTAAAAACTTTAGAGAAGGAATTTACTAGACCTCCTCAAGAAGGGATCACTTCAAGAGGTAGCTAGTGAATACACATTCATATCTATTTTGCATTACATATTTAGTTAATGGTGTGAATGTTTCGAGTTCAATAGTTATAATATATCTATTCTTCTGGTTCATCTTTTGTGAGTAGGTTGTGAACCCATGGTCGATAATGGATTTGTTGTGTAACTCGACGTGCTATAGATTAGTATTAATTTCCAACATTGTAGGTTTTTTTTGTCATCGTTTCCTTTCTATAGAACTTGAAGTTCTTTCTTTCATTTTACTTCTAGTAAGGTTATTTTATTTCAAATGGAACTAAAGAACTCTACAACACTAGCTAGTAAACCATAAAGGATTTTATTCCTAGAAGACTTAAATGCAATAGACTCTTAGTTCTTTTCCACAAGTGGTTACATATAACTCATATGGATTTCCATTCCTCAGAAGAAACATAGTGTAGAGTTAATTCCACAACTTTCTCATACACTTCAAGGTTGCATAAACTTTGCACTACACTTCATAAGTATACGATTCCTTGGTTGATAATTTAAGTGTCATTACCTAAGGTTTAACAACATTTATTTTTGTAGTTTTTTCTCTCCCTAGTTTTTGTATTAAAATGTTGATGATCTATATACAAGAAAAAACCTTAGGTAGTTGTTACAAAATACATGAAATTCCTAACCATAAACACTATACTTCATTTTATAATTGTTAAACTTCTCACTAAAGAAGGTAATACTAGGTTTACCTTCTTGACTCAACACCACCTGCATCATTGTCAACTTGAAACACTTAACTAAACATGGAAACACTTAACTAAACATGGAAACACAAACACTAGTTGACTTGTTACTTTCTTAATAAAAAACATAATACTTTTCTCTTTTGTTGTAGTCTACAAGAAACTTCCTCTCCTTATACATTTCATTAATGGTGCACAAATCCTACTAATGCTCTAAATAAATTTCGTATAAAAGATTTCTAACCTATAAAGACTTCTTACCTTGAATATTTTTCTCATAATTTTCCACTCAAGAATGAATATGACCTTCTCAAGATCCATATGCAACCTTTCTTGAGATATGACAAATCCCAATTACATCAATTCTTTTTACATGAAAAACTAGTTTTTAAAATTAATTAGAAGATTCTCTTTTCTCCTTGGTTCCAATACTTGCCTCAAATACCTCAAATGTTCCCCTCTTGTCTTTCTGAAAATTATTATGTCATCAAGATATAAAACCAAAAATATTGTAAAAAATGACTTTAACACTTCATTCATCAACCTCGTGAAAGTAGTATGTTCAATTTTCAATCCAAATAACATGACCAAATACTCATACAACTTTTGTTTTGACTTCAAAGTGACCTTCCACTCATACCCTCTTTGATTCTTATTCATTGATATCTATTTTAAAAATTAATCTTGGAGAAATATCGTGCTCCACTCAAACAATCCGTAAGTCTTTCATCCTCTACAATGAGAACCTATAATTAATAGTAATCTTATTTATAGCTCTTAAGTCTATACACATCATAAATATTGTTTGTATGAACATATAATCAAGCCTTTTCTTATCAATCCTCCATACAACTTCAAAACCTATCTATTTACTTCCTCACTTTTTTTTGGCATTATTCTATTTAGTTGGTTCCTTTTAGAAAACTTGATCTTACATCAAATCAATAATAACTCTCCATTGATAGTCCATATGAAACTATCTCCTCATACTCCATCAACCCTTCAACTTCTACTAGTTTAGAATTTTTATCCTTGGATTTAATTTCTTTTGGAAAGACATTGAAACGACACTGTTTTCTCAACTTCCTTTAAGAATTTCGTTGTTGAACAAAGCATCACCTTGTTGTCACCACTCTCTTCATCTCACATCAAAAGAAACCAAAATTTCTTTCTTTCTCAATTTGATATGCACTTCTCCTCCCATTGTCATCCCACATCAAAAGAAACCAAAATTTCTTTCTTTCTCAGTTTGATGTGCACTTTTCGTCCCATTGTGGACAACATTCCTATCCGTTTGCGAAGGTCTCCCAAGAAAACATGGGTGACTCAATCTCTTCATCTCACATAAAAAGAAACCAAAATTTCCTTCTATCTCAATTTTATATGCACTTCTTGTCCTATTGTGGACAACATTCCTAACCGTCTGCCGAGGCCTCCAAAAAAACATGGCAAGCATTCATGAATAACGCATCACAGAACAATTGGTCGTGGCAATCCAAAATATGGGAATTTACTCAACATTGCTGTGACACTATGATTTGGTGTCTCATTTGTAACCAAGACACCTTAGATGAGGTAATCATTTCAAATTTAATTTCTAAATTACTTGTGTAAAAACAAAATGATTTGTTCTATCACTATCAACAATCGAAGAACAAGATTTAGTTAAAGTCTCTGACTTTCTTCTGAAAATATTATTTTCTGCTGCCAAGGTTCTTTCTTTTCACGCGTCTTCTCAAACTTCAAACCATTAGATTCTAATCTTGCGTTTGGACATTTGCTCCTCTCCATGCTGCTTCTCAAGCTTCAAATCATTAGATTCTCACCATGTTGCTTCTCAAGCTTCAAATCATTAGATTCTCACCTTGCTTTTGGACATTTTCGCTTGGGCATCTTGTCTTGCTCATCGTCATAATTTTCTGGAATTTCATATTACTGTAATATCCATACGTTCCACACTCAAAACATGCGCCATTAAGTTTACGTCCTCTGTGCCTTTGTCTCTGGCTATATCATTTCTTTTTCCTTGAACAACATTGCTTCTTCCTCTAGAAGTATTTCTGTTTTCTTATTCTTAAATCTTCCCACTTGACAATCTCCTTATAGTTGTTACTTTCCCCTAGATCGTCGTCTTTCAGTAGTCTCCATCTCTGATGTTTTCTTGCCCATTTCTCTTCTGCCTTCAATGTTAATTGATATGCATTTGCAACTCAACAAAGTTTCATCATGCTAAATTCATCTTAAATGGAAAAACCTGAGTGCATTCACATACATAGTAATTCACTCTTCACTTTCTTCATTCTATTCCAAATTTATACATAATTTATAAATATCTTTTTGCTTATTTTTTCACAATCATCTTATTACAGAAATCTGTAATTTATTGAGATTATTTAAGCTAGGTTTAAGTTCAAATCCGACACTATAACCTCTGGGCTAATGTCAACAATCAATAAACTTATAATCAGTAAACTTATAAGATTACCTAAACTAGGCCTAAGTTCAAATACTACTAAGTGCCACTATTGTTAGAAGTAATAATCTCTTTGGTTAATAATTTAGTTACTTTGGTTAATAATTTAGTTAATTGCATTCCATTGTTTAGTTTTAAGTTAGTTAGTTGGTATTGGCTTGAACCCTCAAAACATGTAACATATATATACTATGCATAATAAAAAATTATCAGTTCGAGCATCTTATACTTGTAAACTCATTTTTGTTTTGTCTCTCCATATATTTTTCATGGTATCAAAGGTAAAAGCCTATTCAGAGTTGAAGAGTAAGGATCGTTGATGCTGAGCCATTATGTGGACAACGTGCTAGCACGTCAATGCCCGAGGAGAGTATGAATTGTAGAGAACAAGTCAAGGCAAGTCAACACCTCCAAGCAAGGCAAGTCGAAACGTCTTTTAGTGCAAGGCATCTGGTAAGAAGTCACCATTGCATTTTAATGGTATATATATTGAAATAGTCACATTTCAGTGGTATATATATTGAAATAACCGTCCAACGTGCATATCAGTTGAATATATTTGTTGACAAAACATATTTGTTTACAAATTAAAATGTCCTCGAATTTATTTTCAATCCAAGCACCTATTTTAGTTGGTTCAACTATGAATTTTGGAATTTGAGAATGCACACTTTTTTGCAAAGTTAGGGATGTTGTGATTTTTTTGTAATCAAGGTTCCAAGAACATGATGCAATAACTATTGGTGGCATGACTATTGTCCTACAAAATAAATTAGAAGAATACAAACAAAAAGAAGGTAGAACAAAATCTTGTATTTTGAGTTCCTTAGATGATGCTATATTTCCCAAAATAATTGGTGCAAAAAGTGTGAAAGAAGTATGTGATATTCTAAAGTTGTCATATTAGAGTAACGAAAAGGTGAAAATTGTAAGGCTTTAAACCCCTAGGACCTAGTTTGAAACCCTTAAGATGAGTGAAAAGAGTGTTGATCAATATATGACTAAAGTTATGGGTATTGTAACTCGGCTTAGAATTAATGGTGAAGAGGTGGCAGACCAAAGGGTTGTTGAGAAGGTCCTTAGCAGTTTACCTAAGAAATTTGAAATGGTAGTGACTTTATTCTTGAGTCTAAAGATTTGACTAAATTTTTAGTGGAAGAATTAACTGGTTCTTGATTGTCTCATGAAGCAAGTATAAATTTAGATGTTGGATCTTTAGAACATGCATTTAAATCTAAGGTTTCCATTGACATAGGCAGAGGCAAAGGATTTTGAGGTAGAAAAGGAAGAAGTAGATGACATTATGAGACATAAGAGACAAATTCAGAACAACCCAATCAACAACAACAAAAAGAGCTAGGCATAAAGAGGATAGATAAATGTGGTATTTGGTTTTTCTATTGTAATAAGTATGGCCATTTTCAAAGTGAATGTAGAAAGAAACAATTTGATTTAAACAAAGAGAAATATCATGTTTCTAAAACTTAAGGTGAAACATATAAAGCTTTGTTTCTTTCCTGTCAATTCACTGAATAAATCCATAACAAGGATGTTTGGTTGTTGGATAGTGGTTTTAGTAATCATATGAATGGTAACCATGATTTAATTTCTAGTCTTGATACATCAATCACTTCTGCAATTAATTTAAGTGATGATAATCAAGTCAAAGATTCAACAAAAGGTGTTGTGTGAGTATTAACCAAGCAAGATGAAGTGAAAAATATTTATGATGTATAATATGTACCCAATCTCAAGCACAACTTGTTGAGTGTAGGTTAGTTAATACAACATGGTTACGATGTTATTTTTCACGATAACATTTGCACAATCCATGATAAATCTACAATTTTTTTTGCAAAAGTTCAAATTACCAAGCACATATTGTTTCCATTAGAAATGAGAAGTGTGAATATGTATGCTCATAATGTTACAAGTACAAACAAAAATCGACTATGACATCTTTGATATGGTCACTTACCGTTTAAAATTTTAAGTTTCTTACACGACAATCTATGTTAAAGGCATTTCCTACTTTGATTGTTCTGAACCCTCCTTGTGAAAGTTGTATAATTGCCAAACATAAGAGAGACAGTTTTCCAAGAGCTTCTTATAGAGCCAAAGCTCACTTAGAGATAGTTCACACAAATATATGTGGACCTATGCAAACTGAGTCAATTGGTGGAAGTTTTTATTGACATTTTTTTATGATTTTAAGAAAGTTTGGGTTTACTTTCTCAAACACAAATCTGATACTTTTACTAGGTTCAAGGAATTCAAGGCTGAAGCAGAAAAATAGAGTGACAAATTCATAGGTATGATGGAGGAGGAGAATATGATTCCACATAATTTGTTGATTTATGTACTAAGCAATGCATTAAGAAGTAGACAACTATGAGATATACTCCACAACATATTCGAGTGGTATAGAGAAAAAATGGCACCATCATGAACATGGCAAGGAGTATGCTTACAACAAGAAATTTGTCAAAATATTATTGGGATAAAGAAATTGCATGTTGAGTCTACATACTGAACAGATCACCAACCTCTATTGTTCAAGGTAAAGTAACTCAAGAAGCATGGAGTGGCACACAGGGAAATATTTCACATTTTAGATTTTTTGGATGTATCGCTTTTGCTCATGTTCCTGAAGAACTAAGAAAGAAGCTTGATAGTAGAAGTGAGAAGTACATTTTCATAGGATATAATGAACAGTCTAAAGCCTATTGATTGTAAAATCCTATTACTAAGAAATTTATGACAAGTAGAGATGTCAAAGTAGTGGAAGACAAGTCATGGAATGATTTGGAAAATGACACTTCATGTTGTCAAAATCCATTTTTCAAAGATGAACAACAAGGACCCAAGTCAAGAATTCCAAGATTACAGATTCAAAGTCAAGAATAATAGTAAGGTAACAGTTCTTCACCCAATAATGATTCAAAAATTTCTAACAAAAATAAAAAAATGAGGAGTTTGAGAGATATTTATGAGCATGATGATAAAATAGATCAAGGAGCACATTTTTCATTTTTTGACATTTCACCCTACTTCTTTTGAAGAAGTGCCAAAGAAATAATAATGAGTACACAGAATGACTGATGAAATTGAATTTATTGAAAGAAATAAAACATGGGATTTGGTTGATCTACCAACAGATAAAACCCACATAGGTGTTAAATGGGTTTACAAAACCAATTTGAATGAGAAAGGTCAGATTGAGAAACATAAAGAAAAGTTGGTTTCCACAATTATTTCACAACAAAATTGCATATATTATGGTGATACTTTTACACCTTTCGCAAGATTGGATACCGTTAGATTTGTGTTAGCCATTGCAGAGAAAAAAAATTACATGTTTATAAAATGGATGTAAAGTTTGCATTCCTGAATGGAATGTTAAATGAAGAAGTGTATGTGGATCAACCACCTGGATTTGAAGTCAAGGGTCAAGAGAAAAAAGTGTATGAGTTGAATAAATCGTTGTATGGCTTGAAGCAAGCTCCAAGAGTTTGGTACAATAGAATTGACTCATACTTTCTCAAAGATGGTTTCACCAGGAGTAACAATGAGCGTACTTAATATATCAAGGCAGATTAACAAGGTAAGATCCTTATTCTATTTCTTTATGTTGAAAACATTATCTATACATGAACCATGGAGTTAGATGAATTCAAAACTATAACGAAAAAAGAGTTTGAAATGACAAATCTTGGATTAATGAAGTATTTTTTAGGAATTGAAGTGGAGATATCTCCTCAAGGTATTTTTATTGGTCAACAGATGTATGCTACTGATATTTTGAAAATTTTCAGGATGGAAAAGTGTAAACCTACAGATAATCCTATTGCACTTGGCACTAAGTTAAGAAAGGAAGATGTGGGATCAACAGTCAATTCCACACTGTATAAACAACTTGTTGGAAGTGTTATGTATCTTAACATATGTAGCATATGTAGCAAGTTTCATTTCATGTTTATGGAATCTCGTAAGGATTCTCACTCGAAAGTTGGAAACAATGTTTTAAGATACATTGAAGCTAAAACCACTTATGGTTTTTGGTACATGGCTTTAGAAGACAATATTCTCACAGGGAAAGCAACATTGATGACATAAAAAACACTTATGGGTATGCTTTTTTCTTTGGAAAAAAATTGATTTCATGGGCATCTAAGAAGCAACCCATAGTTTCCATATCTTCTGCAGAATTAGAGTACATAGAAACAAGTACAAGAGCATGCCATGTAGTATGGCTTAAAAGACTTACGAAAGGTTTTGGATATATGAAGAAAGAACCTACTTTAATTTTTTGATAACAATTCTACTATTGTCTTGTCAAAGAATAATGTTTTCCATTTGAAAAACAAACATATTGACACTTGGTTTCATTTCATTTGTGAGCTTGTCAAAGATGGTGATATTTCTCTCAAGTTTTGTGGTTCTAAAGAACAACCAATTGATACCTTCACCAAGCCTTTGGGAAGAGTTTCTTTTGATTTTCAATGACAACATTTAGGCATTGTTAGTTTAAATACTGCAACCCTCAAGATTAATAGGGAGTGTTAAAAGAATGTAACCCTTGAGATTAAGAGGGAGTGTTAGAAGTAGTAATCTCTTTGGTTAATAATTTAGTTAGTTGCATTGCATTTTTTAGTTTCAAGTTCGTTAGCCGGTATTGACCTGAACCATCAAAGAATGTAACCTATATATACTATGGAATAATAAAAAATTATCATTTCGGGCTTCTTATGCTCATAAACTCATTTTTGTTTTGTCTCTACATACATTTTTCAACTATAACCCCTAGGCTAGTGTCAATTTTCAACTATAACTCCTAGGCTAGTGTCAATAGCCCGCAAGCCAGCTCCTAGTAGGAAACTTATGACTTATCAAGGGCTAAGACGTCTAGAATCTCACCGGGGTGGAACCTCTATCCTAGGGAAGTCTACCCTTCCAACCTTATCATAATGAGCCAACATGCCCATTTTGTGGAAATAGAACCCGGGTGGAGAGGATAACAAACATGCTATTATACCTTAAGTTTTGAAATATCTTAAGAAAATTTAAGTAATAACTAACATGCCCAATGCCAAGTTGTCTCACCATAGAGATCCATGAACCCACATGAACCTATGCATTCACATTTTACCTTTTCAAATTTTATTTCTCCATTTTTCCAAACCAATCTATCATTCTTTTAAATTCCAAATCCCTATTCTAAGAGGCCTCCTACATTGGTGGTGGCCCTTATCACCCCTGTTTAATTCAAAATCCCTATTCTAACCAGCCTCCTGGTGGCCCTTATTACTCCTCTTTTCTTTTAAATTCAAAATCCCTATTCTAACCAGCCTCCTACATTGGTGGTGGCCTTTATCACCTCTCTTTTCTTGGGACTTCTTGTTCACCATCATTCTGAGTGTCATCATTCAATTCTATTACAATAACTCTATAACTCTTTGTTGTGTCTTTTCCATGACATGCAACCTTATGATATTGTTATCACCACCATACAACACCACCATACAAATTTCAATGCAGTCCCTTCACTCTGCAATCCTCTTGTAGACTCTTCTCAACAAAATCTCTCATAAAATCCCTCCCAACTCTACCCAGTGTCTCCTTCACTGAAGTTGTCTCCTCACATAAACTCAACTTACTCTGATTCCATTCTATATACATCAAACTGTATACGGGTTTATCAAAGTGAAGTAAACTCAAAATTCAAACACAGTGCATAATCAATAACAATATTGAACCAGAACCCAACTTATTGTGAAAGAGCCCGAAGCCTTTGTCATTTTATTACATCAGTTATGCAAAAGGCGAAAATCCGATTCATGATCCCTCGCCCCCATTTTATACATAACTCCGAAGGAGGTCGTTACTCAAAATGATGCAACCCAGCCATCAACAACTTGTCTCATGCACAACATAATCGTCAACTAACTTGGTCTACACATGTGAAGGATGACGTAGAGTCACGAGCTTGCTAAACTCTCTAAGGAGCTTTGTGAGGACATTTAGACTATCGATCTCGAATATTGATTATATGGTGTCAAATCAATCTCCCGCGCCATCAAGCTTTGTACCCACCACACGATGTTGACCATGAGGACAAATGTGGATCATTGATCAAACAACTCTAAGATGCTTGATAATTTTCATTGGCCATTTGCCATGCTGGGCGCTACCTCTGTCTCACCGCTTCATGCAGACAGCAATCTTGTTGTATCTTGGTCTTACTGTGTGCAATCTTATAAGTGCTCCCTTTGACATTGCAGTCCTTTTTGGTATAAATAAGTTGGAAATTTATGGATTTAATTAATTTTGTTATTAAATAGATAATGTAAAAGTATTTTTTTCATAATTAATTTGATGAAATTAATAGTTAATTTGGTAAAATTAATAATATTGATGATACAGAATTCGAAGTTTTACACTTATGAAAGTAAGCAGGGGTAGAAATTGAATTAACTTATATATATTATCCTATATTATCATTAACATCATTCATCTTTTCCATGGATTAAATTCCATTTTTATTAGTCTGATGAAAATCTCAAAAAGCAAGGGTTAAACTTATAATAGTGAGAAGCCTTAAATTACTGACACATATTACTAATCCAGCCCATCTATCTTCTCTTTAAGCTTTTCCATTAATAAGTTCTACAGAAAATTTATGATAATAAATTAAAATTTTGATAACTTTTATATATATATATATATATAACAAAATTTTGATGACCTATAATTATAAAAATAAAACAAAAATGTGTATGTATATAAACTAAATTAAGTATTATTTTAAAATTTTTATTTATAAAAAATACATATTTTTCATTTTTATATAATAATTTAATATAAAAATGTTATTTACATAAAGATATGATGTTGATGATTTAGTTTTAGTTTGGATTTCTTTTAACTTACTATATATTATTAAAGTTTTTTTCAATAATGCTTACATTCTTATTTTTATATGAGTTAGTATATTGGTTTATAAATAAATGTTATTCTTGTATTATATGAGACATGAGACTATTAACTTGGATCTTTACATTTGTTGCATATATATTGTAGTAGGGATTTGATGTAATGTTATACATGATCAATGTACAAATGTGATAATTTTGCACTTGGGTTTGGCTAAAACACTAATTTTAATGGTTGAATTAGTTAATTTTGATTAATTTTGTGTTAGTGGTTGGGAGGTGGTTTCAATATTTAATCATGATTTTATTTTTACAAATTTGATATCTTAAAATGATATTTTAAAATAAAATGATACTTTAAAATGATTGTAAAGGAATGTAAATGTAAAGGTGGAATTTATGGAATTAAAGTTGTAGATGTATTTCTACATTTTATAAATTAAAATTATTGATAAAGTATATATTATTAACTAGATTCCATTCTTATAAGTGTTTACTTAACATGTTAAATCAATGATGAAGACATTTAGACTTTGACATTAAGAGATAACTTGTGTATACATATTACATCTTCAAATACAACCCTATACTCTTTCTAGGGCATGCCATTTTATCAAAACAACATTTAGAGTAACTTTGGATGGTTAAATTGTAGTCAAAATATGTAAATTATTGAACATAATACAATAAGGCTAGAACATACTATGAAACTATCTCAAGTTCAAACTATTTTAACACATTTCCATTTACATCACTTAGAAGAATAACTATCCAAGATTTTTTATAACAATACAAAAGGGAAAAATACCCATTTTTAAGGTCGGCCCTCATAACCACCACACATAATAGTTACAACCTAACATCCTCAAGAATGTGAGGTCAATTTTTCTCAAGTGGACTCCACTTCCTCATAAACTACATTTGCAATAAATGACATAACTCAACACCATAAAAAGTTTCGTGAGGTTAATCCTCTTCAACTCCACTTATAATATTAGACAACTAATGACCTGTCATTTACATCTCATGCTTAAGGGCACCTTCAACTTTACAATGAATACTTTTTTGAATCAGAACTCTAATGTTAATCATGTTAATTTAGTGGCGTATTTTCTGGATCTCATGTCTAGGGGCATTCTCAAATCCACTTGCATAATTTTTGCATGGAAACTTTAGTACTAACCATTTTAACGGAATAACACGTATTTTGAATCTCATGCTTGGAGAAATCCTCAACTCCATTTACAATAAAATAATTTAATGCTTAGTCTCTCTAATATTAACTCTACTTAGTTATTAACTAAATGGTGTATCTTGTGAATATCATCCTTAGGCCATCTAGAAAGAACCAAGCCACATTTTCATGAAAATGAACTTTATTTTGGAGTGCATGGATAGTGTGGGCCCCTAGATAGTGAGTTGTTCTATTATTAAGTTAACACTTTTTTTTGAAAAGAAACCTTGTTTGGAGTGCATGGATCATCAACTTGTCTTTTGGATATTATCTATATTAAATATCAATAGGTCATTGGGATCTTTAACAATAACTATATTAAATCATCAACCATCAACTTGTCTTTTGGATATCATATTTTATAGTGTCCTTAAAATACCAAGTCATACTTATGTTAGGAATTTCCATATCTAAGAATTGAACCTAAGACTTACCCTTACATAGTGAGCTACTTTACCATCAAGCTAAGTACTTGTTTCATAATCAAGAATGTTCCAACTAACCTTAGTCTTCCACATTAGTCCTACTTCATAACCTAGGGCTTTGAGAAATCAAAATTACATAATCAATTGTAGATGGTTCATAGTGTAGATTAGTATTCCAATACTTTTTAAAGACATTTTATAATCACACTCATAAATTTAAGAGTTTAAGAATCCTTATTCACAAAGTGTAACTCTAATATCCTATTAAAATTTGAACACATTAGGAATCAAACCAATAAGTAAATGACTCTAATATTAATTTAGATGTTTATTTCATGATATATGTCAAGAAATTCAAAAGATACTTCTACATTTATAGATGACATCCTAAAATTATTAGTGTAAATTAATACTTTTAACCTAAAACAATTTAAACCAATTATAAAATTAGGTAAATAATCAATAATATTGATAACAATTAATTAAAATTCAAATCAATTATAAAATTAGTAAATAGTCAATAATATTGATAACAATTGATTAAAATTCTTAAATTAGTGACTAACACAATTTATATATATAAAAAAACTTAAATTATAAAAAAATATTTTATTAATTAAAGTAGATGCTATTTAACTCTTAAACTTCCAAAGAGAGGAAAAAAACAATGGTAAATCTTAAAAAGGCCATAAGAAAGTGACTAACATAAATAATAAATAATAAATAATATATATATATATATATATATATATATATATATATATATATATTAAATTATAAAAAAATATTTTATTAATTAACGTATATGCTATTTAACTCTTAAATAGCCAAAGAGAGGAAAAAAACAATGGTAAATCTTAAAAAGGCCATAAGAAAGAGAGCTTTTACCATAATAGAATGCCCATATCAAGCTAAGATTTCTTTCCAAACAATAGCGCACATCTTCAACCATACAAATTTATCTACGTACAGTAGAAATGCTTTTTCTTCATTGTACATATATGACCAAAAATAGCCAGCTGATAAGCAAGTATTATCTGCACAGAAAAACAAGTTTACAGAGTTGCAGACCACTACGAATACAGGTCAAATCAACATGTTATCAAACCCCTTCAGCTCTCATTCCATTTTTGTTTCTTATGCTGTCGTTTCTGCTATTGTTGATATCATTATATCAACTCCTGTTCTTCCTGATAAAACAGACCGTATGCCAACCATGAACAGCCAGCCCGCCTAGAATACACCACAGATAAGTAAATAAGATATATATTCATTGAGTATACTTTACGAAGATAAGTAAAATTGAGATATACATTCATGCTATATATAGCAGAACGCAATAATTTGGACGAAGTGGGCAGTACCCATAGGATTCTCCATCTCTGTAAAGTTTTGAATATTCCAAAAGACAAATCTCAGAGTTTGGAGGTACGTCCATCAATGTTGGCCGCCCACAATGTACGAAGAGAATATCACAAAGACAGTGAGACAGTGGGATACTTTCAACGGCTTTCTTTCACATATTTTTTGCAATTTTTGAAAAACAAAAAGAAATTAGGGTTTGTGATGTTGCGCAATGTGGGCCTTCTCCCCGTTTTTGCCACATTGATTTCATCGCCATCAAATAATTGCCTGCATTCCAATAAACTTGTGGCTTACATATCTTCTGGATAATTAATGTGAAGTGCTGAAAGAAGATAGGTGCTCAATAGTGGAGATTAGGTGGGAAAGATTTTAAAGATATTTGTTAAGTTATTTTGAGTGTATAGTTTTATTATTAATTATTTATTTAAAACTAGATAATTTTAAATCATTTTATTATAAATTTATGATTAATTAATTAATAATGAATTTTCATGATTTTTTTTTATTATAAAAATTAGACAATTATATATATATATATATATATATATATATATATATATATATAACTTATTTATTTAATTAATTTCAAAATTATTTATTGTTATAAAAATGATTACCTATTGTAGTTTTAATTTTTAACAGATTCTTTTTATATTAGTAATGGTTTAATATTATTTTGATTATTAATAGTTTTGATTTGAATTTAAAATTTAAGTTTGATAATACTTAATCATTAAACCCACTCACACTATATAAGATTTAACATTATTTTGAATTGTGATTATATTTACTCATTTTATAAGTTTTTAAAAATAAATTATATAAATAAATTATTGTATTTTTGCCTTAAAAAATTTAGATTTTGTATAAATTATATAAATACATTATTATATTTTAATTCTTATTGGTATCATTTATTGTCTTTTCCTTATTTATTTTGTTAGTTTTTATTATAATAACTAATACAATTTATTGGCTTTTCTTCATTATTATGTTAGTTATATTATAATAAATTATATAAATACATTATTGCACTTTTTTATTTTTGGAGGTATATGCAATTTTTTTAAAATATCTTTTCTTATAAAAGTTTAATTAATTTTAAGATAATTTTGATTAAATATGTATATAATAATAATAATAATCTCCAATCGATTTGATTGGTAAAGTTATATAAAAAAAGTTATATATAATAATAATCTCCTATCCCTAGTTATATAAAAAAACTTTACTTTTATAGTTATATTTAAAAGGGTATTTATTTCACTAAAATCATACAAGATTTGCATTTATTTATATTTGTTTTCTTAGACAAATTTCCTAAAATTAATTAAAATTGACATTTTTTTTGGTTAAATATCCTTTTAAACAAGACTTTTTCTAAACAAAAAAATTTAATCTATCAATTGGCTCAATTAGTTTTGAGATAATTTTTGTTAAATACCGAAAAACTCATGATGGCTAGAAATATTTGGCTTAAGAGTTATGGATATCTACCTAACCAAAATCACCTAAAACTTCCCATTTTTAAAGGACAAACTATATATATATATATATAAAATTTTAATTAGATAATGCATGAGACCTAGGTTCACTTTACCATAATTATTAATATAGTTGTTTTCTATAATATGTTTTGAGCATTTTTTTACTAAGTGATTCATTGTGAATAGTGTCCAAGGAAAAACTATTTTTCCAAAATCTAAGAATTGCACTAGATATCATTCATTTGCTTAGGTAAAACCACTTAAGCATAACTAACTTTAAGATAATTTTGCTAAATATCCTAAAAGTCAAGAATCTTTGATTTACAACTCATTTCTATTTTTAAAATCACCCAAAACTTACAACCTAAGACAATCTGGAATTAAAAATCCCACTGTAGAGGGATAGGAGGCACAACTTGTTATATTAGAAAGAGCATTTCTCCTCACATTCAACTTCATAAGATTGATCATCTTAATCAATACATTTGGATAGACACCAATGCTAAGAAGATGTATATAGCAATTTGTTATTTTGCACCTATTAATTCTACTTTTTAAATGAAAAGTAATCTAGATAAAAATTGTCCCTATAATAATTTAGAACAAGATATTTATAATTTGAAAAATTAAGGTAATATCCTTCTCCTAGGAGATTTTAATGCTAGGACTGCAACTAAACAAGCTACTCTTTTAAGTAATTACTCCAACCATAATCCTTTATGGCTAGATGAGGACCTTTTTTTATCTAATAGCTACAAAAGAAGCTTTGAAGACGTAATTGAGCATTTGTTTGGTACTGAGTTGGTCAAGCTCTCCAGCTCTGAAGACCTAATAATTTTCAATGGAGTAATGAAGTGGCCAAACTCCAACTAGATGACTTCTATTCATGGGCTAGGTAGTAGTGTTATATATTATGTGATATCTGATATCCCTGTTTCCAACCAAATAACAACTTTTGACCTTTTAAATGACAATGAGCCTTACTCTGATCATAAACCTTTAACCCTAACTCTAAAATTTTCAATGCATATGAGCACCATTGAAAAGAATTCTGATAATCAAAGGAATTTGCGCTTTGACAAAAGTAAAGTTGACATTTTCTTAAAGGATTTCAATAGTAAATTAAAACTCCTAACTTATAAGGACAACATTGAAGAACTCTATCATAATTTTACAACTACCCTTTAAGTTGACATTTTCTTAAAGGATTTCAATAGTAAATTAAAACTCCTAACTTATAAGGACAACATTGAAGAACTCTATCACAGTTTTACAACTACCCTTTCCACTTCTATTAACAAGTTCTCTTTTGAGGTGTCCTATAAAAAGAATAATAGAACGACCAACCCTTGGAATGATAAAGAATGTAAAATTGCTACGAAATCCATTAGGGATGCTTCTAATGACTCCTTAAAACTCGATAAGATCAATACGTACAAAGCCCTAATTAAAAGGAAAAAAAAAGATACTATGTCAATAAAAGGCAAGAACAATTTTCACAACTATACAAGTTGGATCCTAAGAAGTTATGGAGCCAAATTCTAAAACGCAATACTAAAGAAAATAATAGTATTCCCTTAAGGGACTCGAATTCCTACCTTAAAAGTATTTACGAGTTCCCTAATGCCATGGACACCATTCCTATTGTCCCTACAAAGGAATAAGTTTTTTCTTTAGATAACATAGAGTTTGGGGTTAAGCAACCTGCAAATGGGAAAGCTAAGGACATTGAAGGCTACCAAGCTGAAATTTTTAAAATTGGAGGGCCAATCCTTATCCCTCACATACACAAGCTCTTTAATTTAGCAGTCAAACAGGGTTTCCCTAAACCATGAATGCAAAGTCTCATTGTTCCTATTTTAAAAATGGGGATAGAAACATTCCCTGTAATTATAGGACCATTATGATTAGCCCGATTTTAGCCAAGCTTATGGAATTATTTTGGAAAAGAAGATTAGCCTTTGGCTAGAAAGTCACGGTAAAAGAGCTAAAGGCCACGCTGGGTTTAGGAGATATCATTCAACTGTGGACCATATTGTTACCTTTAGGATCATTGCAGAGGAGTTCTGCAATACTAAAACCAATCTTTTTTGTTGTTTTTTTTACTTTGGAAAAGCTTTTGACATGGTTCCTAGGAAAAACCTTTGGAATAGGTTGGAAGAGATAAAAGTGCCTCTCGAGTTGAGAGCTGCTACAATAAGGATGTATGAGAAAGTTATTTCTAAGTTTAAAAACACTAAGGGCTGGTCAAAAGAGATTAATTGCAATATCAGAGTCAAACAAGGTTGTCCCTTGTCCCCTACCCTTTTTGGCATATACATTGACAAGTTAGAAGAATGCTTGGGAAAAGAAGGTTGTGTCGGCCCTACTCTCACTGGTATAGTCATCAATCTTCTTCTTTATGCTGATGATATCATTCTTATGGAAAGGAGTCCCCATGATCTTGAAAACCAACTAATAATTGTCAAGGATTTTTGCTCCAATATGGGTATGACTCTTAATACTAATAAGACTAAGGTCATGATTATTAAATCCAATAAGACCCCTTATGATACCTTTCTTTATGACAACAACAAATTGGAGGACGTGACTTCATACAAATATCTTGGAATTGATATTCACCACAATCTCAATTGGAATTATAGCATTGAGAAAAGGATTATTGTGGGATGGAAAGCTTATTATGGGCTTGAAAACAATTGTAAATTAGTTGGTCTTTGGAGTTGGGATAAGAAGAAACTCCTTTTTGAGACTCTTGTTACACCTGTTATTCTTTATGGATGTGAAGTATGGGGTTGTAGTATCTTTTGTGAATCCTAGAGAAAGATAGAGCAAACACAAAATAATTTTATAACTTATAATCTCAAAATTAAAGGAAATATGCCCTATCCCATCCTCCTCTTAGAAACAAGCCTCTCCCCCATTGAGAGCAGGGCTATGACTATATACCTAATGTATAAGAACAAGTTAAACAACATGGAATACAAGAGGCTACCTAAAATTGCTTCAAAATCAAGTCATAACCACCATCGACTCAAGCGAGGATGACATAAAGATGCCCGGTCTTGGCTAAACTATTGGGGAATCATGGAAGAAACCATTTTTCATAATAACGATACTATTAAAAAAAACGTCAAATCAAAATTTAAGGAGAAAATGTGGTGTGATAAAGAGTTAGAGGAAAAAAGAAAATTAAGTTATTATAAAGATGTAATCAACCTTAATCTAGAAGATCAAAATTATCTATCTGTTTTGCCAAGTGTAAAGAAAAAAAAAAGCATTGCTAAGATAAGGACAAATTCTCACGAGCTCCATAGTGAAACTGGGCGTTGGTCAATTCCTAACACACCATGGGATGAAAGAGTTTCTACCTTTGTGACATTAAGAATGTTGAAGATGAATATCACTTTCTCTTAGATTGTCCAACCTATACGCATATTATATCTCATTTTCAAAATATTTATCACACTACCAACCTTCCTAACCTCTTAACTCAACAAAAGTATGGTGATCTTGGAAAGCTTCTCTTAATTCTTTTCGAGGACAAAAACAAAATTCTAAAGAATCACAAATAATCACTTACCCACTTAAGGTCCGATAGACCAATTCGATCTTAGTGGACGTTAATCATCATCATCATCATCATCACTTAAACACTTAAAACTTACTTAACTTTAAAATTAATTACAAACATAACATAACAAATTGTTTGTACATTAATACAACATAGGCCCATGTTCCCATAAGGATCGAACATAAATCTATGTGAAAATAACACAATTAATTTTCCACTTAAAATAACTTTGATGTTATACATGATGACCTTTAATCATGTTTATGGTGAACACAATTGTGAAAAGGTTAGGTTTAAAAATTATAACATGGACATTATACATGCTTAACAACAACAACAAAAAAAAATCCATCCATATAGAGTTGTGTCATTTTTTATTTTATGGTTGGTTTATACTCGTGTGGCTTCATATTGAATATAATGATTAGCATTCACATTTATAAAAATAAAACATAAATTAAAATAAAATAAAATCATCCATATATCTTTGCACATCATTGTTGATTTTGTGGTTGGTTTATATACATGTGGATTCATGCTTTATATGATTGGCAATTTCTCACACACGAATTAATAAAGTGTAATATATAACATCATTAAAATTTTAAATTATTTATGTGTTGCATGAAGGAGGGGTGATTTTTTTTACCATCGATACATGGAGTATGATTTGGGATTAGGAGACACAACTAACAATGAGGTAAAACAAATAAAAAATTATTAAGAATTAATTTTTTTTTGGAAAAAAGAGTATGCCAAGTGATGATGGTTAGGGATTCAACAATAATCTTAAAATCATTGCTCCACCAAATCCCTCTTTAAAAGTTCTATCTTTTGAGAATTGCTCAAGAATCATCATTTTGACTCAAGACTTCAAGAAGGTATATTTTTTGCATGTTTTGTGAAAACAAAATGGGGAGGTGGATGCACATGCCAATCTAAGAAGTATGTTGAATGGAGGGTTATGCAAGGTAAGTGTAGGGGGAGGTGGGGATTGCAGTGGAAAGGGATATATATTTCTTTTCTTTTCCATGAGTTGGAAACACACTAAGATATCTATGCCATTATACAACATCTATTACATCATGTAGTTGAGAATGATCGGTGAGTTAAGGCTCTTCATCGTTCAACTCGAATCATAGGATTTTCTTCCTACATGTCTGATTATGCTCAATACAATGGGATACTTATGGTATGTGTGTGGGTTTCTTAAGAATGTATGTGACCTAGTTCAGTATTATTCTTTCTATATATTCTCCCAACTATAACGACATATAAACAATAGAAGTAGGATGGGGTGCTCTAGATATGGAATGCTTTGTTTAGACTTTGTGTAAAATTGAGGTGACAATGGCTCACTACTAATGTAGAAGCACATATTTTTTTTTCTATTTGAGATAAAGGAGGTTCATAAAGGATTTAAATATTGTGAGCATGAGGCATCATAAGCATAGTGTAGTGTAATGAACTCCATCATTCGTTGTAATCGTTGGAAGGAAGAATAGGAATTTTAAGGAAGATAATCAGGTAAGGGATTAGTATGTAGGGGAGACCACACCACATATTCTAGAAATTATGGAAATGGAGAAGGAGGTCAATTAATTCATGCAAATTCATCATTGGAAATACTTGAAGTCAATATCCTAGATGAGTTCTTTGTATTGTTGGAGAGATTTCTACCCACCTTAACCTCCCCTAGAAGGTTCTATTGTCACCTCCCCTCCCAACTAGAGTGTGAGTCCTCCTCGGAATCCTCCCTCTATGATTTTTCTATGGCCAACGATGAGTATATGGAAATCATGCACTCCTCAAAGACACTCCTCAAATCAAGAACTAGGGAACCCTCATGGTAAAGTCAACACTATATCTCATATTGAAGTGGAGATGCACGTCGAGGATGCAACAATGGAGACTCATGTGGGTTTGATAGTTGAATCATTACAAGGGCACAATATCTATTTTTTATTGTATTTGGAATAAATTGCCAAATATTTTTTTTACTATTTTAATATGTAAGGTAGTATATCTACCAAGCCTATAAAGGATAAAGTTGAAATGTTAGGAATAAAGTGGTTTTGTATGTTAAATTATAATTTTTGGATAGAGGACCAATGATAGACTCCTTGATTTTGTCTTACAATGTTGTTTGGTTTGGCTGAAACGTTTTCTAATATAAAATTTACTCATTACTATGAAAAATCATCGTAAATGATCTCTAGATTCTATTTCATGATGATCTTCATCTTTATTTGTCTTATCTATTCTCTTGATACCTCTAGTTCATTTTCTGCTATATTTCTATTTACCTTTCCAACCATGTTTATGTGGTTATTTTTCTCTCCATTGTTCTATTTTCTTATAAATACATTTAAATCCATAGTTCTAGTTTTCTAGGTAGATGAGGTGCTATTTAAGGATTATCCTTGAGTTAGAGTATCTCTTGTCCCAATCTAAATTTGGTTCCATGTTGGCTAATCCATTTGCAATCTTGTTCCTCAATATTTGGATATGATGTATCTACATACTTAAGGAGATGTCATAACAATATGATCTTTTTTAATCATCAAATCAATCTCCAATTAATTAGGCAAAGAAGATCCATTAGACTTTTTCAATTACCACTTAATAGTCCCCTTCTATTATGAATATTTTATTGTTAGTATATTTGTCATAGTTGATCTATTATCTAGAGTCAATTTACTTTCAAGATGTTATTAGTTGTCTCTAAAATGTTTTAGATGTGGAATCCAATTTAATTTCCCTGAAGTGTTTCAAATGATCCCTCCATGCCTTCTCTACCCATATTTTCCTCGAGGCTCCATCAAAGTGTAATTTTAGACACAATGGAGCTCTAGTGCTTTCCATTTGGTTGGATTAGAGATGATTTGGTTGTTCTTAGGGTTGGAGAGAGATAAATCGATAATTCAACTTTCCATGTATGTGAACTTCTCTCTATATTCTTCTACACACTTTAAGTATGGTTCTTTCCATCTTTTACTTAATATGGTCTCAACAAGATTTTTCTTTGCTTGATATAGTTTTAATAAGGTTTCTAGATATCTTTACGATATGAGGGATTTTCTTGTCTCTTGAAAAATCTTTTCATTGTGTTTTATCAATATATTCCACATATTTAATCTTGAAATAAATACCCACATCCTCACTCCCATTCTACATTCATTGATCACATGCCCGTCTCCCAAGCTAGCTCAAGCAAGGTATCGACAACCATTATTTCTGCTTGATTATTTGTTGCAACTTCCATGCCTAGCTTATAACTTAGTGTGGATCCATGAGGTACGATAATGTGTTCCCCAACTAACGCAATTTCCCTATGACACAACATCAAAATATCCTCTAACTACAATGAAATTGTAGATTTAAAATAAATTTAAATTATTATCATATTTTCTTAAATAGATATTTCACTTTTCTTTTTTACCTATTTACATATTATTTATGTACTTATATTTAAACATGTGTACATTGGACAAATACCTGATCTAAAGATTCGGTGCTAATTACAATACATAAAGCATTTAGAAGGTCCCACAAATCATCTAGATTTCTCTTGCATGTCACGTAGGATCATATCCATAGAATGGACCATATTCTTAAATATTTATACATACTTTACAAAAGCTATGCAAATTTAACAAATAAATAATTAACGAATGCATAGTTGCATAACTATTGACTTAAAAGACAAGATGCGATGAAATATAAAGCGATATGAGTTCTTTATTTTATTAAAAAATAAATATTCAATTAGCGTAGATGACATCGTAAACAACTTTATGATAAAAGAACGTAAACAACTTTATGATAAAAGAAAGTTGACTTATATATATATATAAGTATCATAATATATTAAGTAATTTTTTCAACTTGCATAAACATGTTTCGAGAGGCTATGTGTGTTATATAAAATGATTTTTTTGGGCATGGTATAGCATGAATTTTTGTGTGTGATATAATATGAATGTTTTTAGAAATGTATATATTAAATAATACGGAAAGAAATGAATATATTTTATACAATAATATTGAAGAGATTGTTGTTCCATTCATAGTGTTAATGTGAGTGTATGTCTACTCAATATAATATATTATATAAAACTAAAAATATAATATAATAAACTAATATAAATTATATAATGGTCATCAACAAATATTTTATATTTTTATATATAAAAATGAAATCAATTAGTCTGGTGGATTAACTTAAGTGGATAAGTGTTGTTATTTGCTTGCTCAAATAAAGTTTTAAGATCGAATCCCTGCTTAGGAGCCTCTTTAGGGCCTCTCTTGATGTTTCCATTGGGTTAGGTCCACAATTAGGAAGTACTCGTGGGTTTCATATAGGAAAAAAAATGTGAATTTAATATAGTATTTAAATAATTATTTTATTTTTTTATAAAATTTAATTGTACAAGTATTTTTTCTGGCTCTAATTATTCTATTTGAGTAGAAGTATTATATGTAAATATAGTGTTTAAAATATTAAATTTCATAAGACATATTTGTGGAGTGGGCATAAATATAGTTTAGTTGGTTAGCAAAATTAGTTTAAAATGACTATTTGTGTTTCCAAAAGGTTATAGATTCAAATATTTAGGATTCTTGCAGAGCCACTAGCCACTCCCATGGATGGAAACTGATTTGATTCTATCTGAGAGGGTGGCCTTCCACAGTTAGTCATCATGTTGTTTTACTTTTATGAAAATAAATTGTGTGTAAGTTTAGAAACATCCAATGTTTCAAGTGGACAATCCAACCATCTTTAGGGACAAATAAAGTTGTAGAATGAATATGGGTGGAGTGGGTGGAATTTCCCTAAAGATGGGTGGAGTGTCCACTTGAAACATTGGATGTTTCTAAACTTACACACAATTTATTTTCAGAAAAGTAAAGCAACATGATTTGCTTCCATCCAAAAATTCTAGGGAAGAAAGGGAGTGTTCCAAAAGGGATGTTTCATTGGCCTTAGTGTCATATCATTTGGGATGGTACCTAGTGTAAATCCATTGTCACTAAATATGATTCCTTGTTAGGTATGGACTTTGAGTGAGGTATGAAACAAAGACATCCAACCCAAGGGACTACACACACACACAAAACCTTGTGGGAAACTCAAGGGATGTTTTTTTGCATTTGTGGATGACATCCCTAGTAAATACTTCAATGTAAACCTAGGCACTTGTTGGTGCAGAACTAGCAAAATTCCCAAAAACATTTGCAACAACTAGTTGTCCTAATTGTTTGGCCCATATATTTATTCTAGTCCAATTTACCTTTGAGTTTGGTCAAGTATAGTTAGGTTACCAATTGCTATATATTATGGTTGATGGTTGAGCTACCCTCCATTCAAATATTCTAACAAAACATCATGACATCCCATCCTCTTCCCTAGAATACTTGAATGGAGGGTAGCTCAACCACAATCATAATATATAACAATTGGTAGCCTAACCAAACTCGACCAAACTTGAATCTCAATTAGACTAGAATTAGAGGCCTCACAATGAAATCTTCCTTGAAAAAATTCTTTTGAACCAATTGAGTTAACCAATCGGGCTTCTTAAAATTCATGGACATGGGTTGGGATTTGATTTGTTGATTTGTGCATGTGTTGTAATATCATTTAATATAATCTCTTTGGGTGGAACAACATATTCGACCACTACCTCAAGTGATCCCATGGCTCTGGAAAAAGACACTATGTAAATTGAACCTTCCCCAATAGTGAAAAAATCCTTGCTCCTCACCATTGGATCCAACCCTTTAGGCCTCCTTAGAATATAGATAAATAGATGTTGATACTAGATCCAAATGTAGTGAAATTCGCTTGGAGGTAGTCTATAATGTTATTCATGGATTTTTGTTCCTCATAAATGGTAGGGACATAATCATATGCAAAGTGGCTATTGACAAGTTTCCTAAGATGTAGTTCTAAGAGAGGGATGTCGTCAATAAACCCTAGTTAACTTGATGCATGATGATAAATCTTAAGGCTTTGGAAACTCTAATATACAACATCAAGGGTAGTAGAAATCCTTACCAAATGAATCTAAAAATATCCACTTCTTTGACTTACACTCATCGATTTAAAGGAAGTAGGCATGTGTGCATCTACAAAAAGGTTCTTCATAGATTTGAGAAAGAAAGGGACCAAATCTTAGGGATTTGAGCATGGATAGAATGAAAGGCGACTTGAACATATTATATACTTTTATAAAGTTAGTATTAATGAGGAGGGTGATAGTTCCAATACTTCAACCCCATTCAATTTCTTCCTAGACTACAAAAGACTTGTCCAAAATAAATTGCCCCCCATTGAGGCTTTCTTGGAATTTGTTTTTGGGTATAATATACCCAATCTACATGGAAAGGGATTTTGTTAAATTTTTGTAAGAAACACTCAAAAGGGAAACTGACCTCCCACTATAAATGCGTTTGGAATAACAAAAACCTACATGTCCTTATCCAATTTGTACAAAAAATTATCCAATCCACATGAATAATCCATAACCATATCTATTGGATAAGATAAAACCTTATGCAAAGGAAAAAGATGCACGTACATCCTTTCCCATGCTTTAAAATTTTTCCTTGGACCATGTTAAGAAAGTTTGCATGGAAACTCTATGTTCTCCAGGAAGACCCATAAACTAGAATACCAATTTGTAGTAGCTAATAAATTATCCGTATATTATATCTTCCTATTTGGTTAGCCTCTCATTGTGGGGTAAAATCATGAATCTGGGTAACGCTTTCGTGACAATCGGGTCTCCAAAATTTCTAGCGGCAATTTTTCGACCGAACAAATATTGCTTTCAGCCGAAATTTTTTTCGACCGAAAATTTTCACGTCAAATTTAACGATGCCCTCGAAATTCGTGTACAATGTTTTTTGGATGAATTAATTTCCCATGGTAAGCATATTTCGGCTGAAAGACTTTTCGGTCGAAACACTTATTTTTAACGGATTCCGTTAAAAACTAGGTTTCGGTCGAAAGATTATTTCGGCCGAAAACTTGAAAATGAGACTATTTATAGGAAACTGCAAATTCTCTCCATCTTACTTCATCTTTGGAGGTAGCAGACTCCTACAAATACTCAGAATTTAGTTTGAGAATTGATACCAACATTTTTAAAATTGAATCTACTTTCATTGGGTATAATTTGTTTTCATTTTCATTGTTTTTATCTAATTTTATTTAATTTTATAAAAACATCACTGCATAATATTTTTAGGTAAGATTATGATTCGGTGAAATGAAAAATCCATATCTTTAAAAATACACAACGGAAAATTATGGAAAATTTATATTCATAATTGTTAAATTGTTCTCTTCAAAAGGGTATTTTTAGATTTTACTTTTAAGTAAAAATTAAGATAAATACAAGGTGTAGAAAAACACATGTTTAAAATCTGCAACGTTTTCATCTTGGTCAACTTCAAAAAATTCTAAAAATTATAATATTCATCCGTTAGATTCAAAATTATAGTCATAATAAAATAGAGTCTCTGTAGATTGTTGCAGTATATTTCATTTCTTAAAAACATAAGTTTAATAATAGATACATTGTTGTGGAAAACAATAACTCATTATCATTCCTTTCATGTTTAAGGAACATACTGTTAAACAATTGTCAAATTGACATATCAAATATTGATTAAAAAAAATTGAAAAATAGTCATTAGAAATATAACAAAATTATTCACAAGTTTTGTTTTTACTGTAAAGTGAAATTCTAAATAAAAAAAATACTTTTGTATGCCGGAAGTTGAGGAACTTGTGAAAATACAGTTTTTTTGGTCATAAAACAAGCAAAAGTGTTACCCATCTTCATGTTTTTACCCTGTGTTGTTATAATCTTTGTAGTGATATAAAAATCATCTGATTATCTACTTGAGGTGGATCAATTGGGTGATGAATCAACCGTCAATTCAATTCGAGTCAATGGTTAAGTCGAGGTCGAAGTGATCGATCAGGAAGTCAGAAGTTGAAGTGATCGATGAGCAAGTTTAAGTCAAAATGGCCAACAAGAGGTCGACGGGAGATCAAGTGGAAACTGACTCAAAAACAATTAGAGGTTGATTGGTAATATGACTGAAGTCAACTATAAGAGAATCTTTATATTCACGAGATATGCATCCAATCATTTGCGTGGATTTGTAACCATTTTTGGGTGCCATGATTTAGGCTTTTGCATGTTGTAAATCCTATAAATAAGGTGTGTTGTAATTGTATGGTGTTGATCAATATTTATAGGTTGTTGGTCATGTAGATGTAAGCTAAATTGGTTGTAGGGTTTTTATTGAGTAATGCAATAGAGTATGATGGTGATTGTGTATTAGGTGTAGACAAAGGTTGGTCATGTCAATATTTATTCTCAATGAATAAGACAACAAGAGAGAAATACACTCAATGAATGCTAGTTTTCTCATTTGGGTTTCGAGGATAAAATTTTTGTGTACTTCAATTGTCATTTACTTTCTTGTTTAAATATATATTCTCTTTCCTATTAGGTTTAATGTGGTTTCCTGTTTCCTTACATGTGGTATCACAGGTGTTATGGTCTTAATGAAAGGAGTTTGGATTCAAACCTTATACAAGTTGTTAGGGAATGTCGAATCAAATGGATGCAATAACATTGTTGTTTGTGAAGTCAAATCAACTTGACTCAAATCAACATGATTCGATACAAATTGATGTGAATATTAATTTTCAAGTCGACCCGATTGTGTTATGGAACCAGAGGATGGGACACATTGGTGAAAAAGGACTTCGATCTATGCACAATAAAGGTATGGTCGAAAGTTTTCCTAATTGTAATTCAGAAGTTAATTTCTGTGAACACTACATATATGGAAAACAAAATCGGGTTAGGTTCCCGTCTAGAGTGACAAGGGAAAAGGGGATTATGGAATTGAAACATAGTGATGTCTTTGGGCCTATATCACTCCCTTCACTTGGTGGATCCTTGTATTATGTCTCCTTCGTAGATGATTTTCGAAGAAAGACACATAAATATTTCCTGAGGAAAAAATCAAAGGTTTTCAATGAATTTAAAGAGTTTAAATATCTTGTGGAAAACTAGACAGATAAGAAGATCAAGGTGTTGAGAATTGACAATGGTGGTTATTTATGTTGAAAGGACTTTGAGAAGTTCTGCAAGTAGTATGCAATATCATGCAAAAATACCACACCATATACCCGAAAGAAGAATGGATTTGTTGAGAGGATGAATAGGACGTTGATGGACAAGGCAAGGGGCATGCTTAGTGGTGCTAGGCTCACACAATAATTTTGGGAAGTGGTAGTCGACACATCAAGATATTTGGTAAATAGGTCTTTTTCATTAGCGCTAGTCGACTCAAATCCACATGAGGTATGGTTTGTTAAGAAGCCTTCACTTTCACATATCAAAGTATTTGGTTGTGATACAATTGTGCATGTTCCCAGGGAAAAAGAGGAACAAGATGGACAAGAAGGAAGTCAAGTGTATTTTCATTGGGTACAAATATGGAATGAAAAGATATAAGCTACGGGATATTGCATCAAGAAAAACAATGTATAGTCAAGATGTGGTCTTCAGGGAAGTCAGTGGAACCTTTGAGTTTGAAGGAGTTCAAATTGAAAAAGATCAAGAGAAGGTGAGGTTTGAGCTAAGAAATGGGGAAGATGATTCAAATGAGTCAACTGAATTAGATGAAGAGGTGGAACAATCGACTCCGGTTGTAAGGATGTTTGAACAAGTAAGAAAACTAGCTGAAAGGTTTAGTATGCCTGATTTTTGTTCTGCATTTGTGTTAGTTGCCACTATTGAGAAGCCCAAGTGAGTCAGGGAGGAAATCGAATCAATAGAGAGTAAAATTTGAAAGGACACAATGGTCAAATAAATGGAATCCTCACACAAGAATGAGATGTGGGATTTGGTCGAATTAACTAGTGTAAGAAAACCCATCGGTAGCAAGTGGGTATTCAAGAAAAAGATGAATGTAGTAGGTAAAATCGAGAAATTCAAACCTTGACTGGTAGTGAGAGGATATTCCAAAGTAGGAGTCAAATTCAGTGATATTTTTCCCCTGTTGCAAAATTAACTTCCATTAGAGTACTAATATCTCTGGCAACAACATTTGGTATTAAAATAGAGAAAATGAATGTGAAGACAACGTTCCTACATGGGGACATGGAAGAAGAAATATACATGAAATAGCTTAAAGGATTTGTAGTAAAGAGAAAGAAAGAGCTAGTGCACAAGTTGAAAGATCCCTTTATGGTCTAAATCAATCACCATGGATTTAGTTTTAGAAGTTTGATACCTACATTCTTAGTTTGGAATTTGTGAAAAGAAAGGTTGATCATGATTGTCTATATTCTAATGAAAAAGGAAATCATTTCATATATGTAGCTTTGTATTTCATCGATATGTTGTTGTTGGGAAACAACATGGACATAATAAAGGAGGTGAAGAAGCAGCTATCCTCCAATTTCAACACAAAGGATCTCATTGCAACGAAATTCATTCTTGGAATGGAGATCAAGAGATATCATGTAGTTAGAAATCTATGGTTGAATCATAGGAAGTAAATTGAAACAATATTGAAGAGTTTCAACATGTAGGCTTGCAAAACAGTCAAGGTGCCAGTTCCTTGATTGTTGAATAGTGTCCAAAGACATAGGAAGAAATATAGGACATGGCACATGTTCCCTATGCAAGTGTTTTTGGTAGTCTGATGTATGTGATAGTTTACACTTGACCAAACATTTCTCACGTAGTGGAAGTATTGAGCAGATACATGTCACACCTCAGAAAGAGCATTGGACAATTGTCAAGAGAGTGTTCAGGTATTTGTGTGGCACAAAATATTATGTTGTATGTTTCCAAGGGAAGCATGAAGCTGAAGTAAATGCACATAGATTTGTCGACATTGATTCGGCTGGAGATCTAGATTGACAAAGGTCAACCAGTGGATATGTGTTCAAGATGTTTGGTGGAGAAATTAGTTGGATGAGAAAGCGACATGTGGTTGTATCCTTGTTAAAAATAGAATTTGAATACATGGAAACCACTCATGGAAGTAAAGAAGCAGTATGGCTACAATGACTATGTTTAGGGATTGGGTTTGAGAAAAGAAAAATGAAGATAAAGTGTGGCAGTCAAAGAAAAATAGTTTTGGAAATGAACCCAACATACCATTCTAGGATGAATCATAATGATTTAAAATACCATTTCATGAGAGACATGGTGGAAAGCAAGAAGGTGTTTCTAGGAAAGTAGACATGTTGGAAAACATCACAGACTCTTTGAAGGAGTCTAAGAGTGTTGTGAAGTTCTCTTGTGTAGAGAGGAAATGTACATTGCTTCCCTCGGTTAGTGAACATATGTTCATGTTTTCATGTATCAACAAAGAATACATCAACTGGGAAAATTTTGGGTTGTTATATATTCTTTGGTGATAGAACAATCATTCAACTGTTTAGTCGAGGTGGATCGACTGGGTGAAGAATCAACGAACGAGTTAAGTAGAGTCGATGGTTAAGTCAAGGTTGAAGTGATTGACCGAGAAGTAAGAAGTCAAAGTGATCGACGGGAAAGTTGAAGTCTAAGTTGAAGTGGCCAACATGAGTTCAATAGGAGGTTCAATGCAAATCGACTAAATACCAAGTAGAGGTCGACTATTAATCCAACTAAATTTGACTATAACAGAATCCTAAGATTTGCAGAATTTGTAACCAATCATTTGCATGGATCTATAATCGTTTTTGGGTGCCATGATTAAGTTTTTTTCATGTTGTAAAGCTTATAAATAAGGCATGTTGTAATTGTTGAATTTTGTAACTATGGTCAGTCTTCATAATGTGAAAACTGAAAAGTGAAAATTAGTGTTTGTTGGGGAGGCCAGTTTAGTATAAATCCAGTTAGGCTCATTCGTAACTCAAGAAATCCACATCTCCTAGAAAAATCAACATGGTATCAGAGGCTTGACTCCTTCACAAAAGGGCCCAAGAAAATGAGAAAGATAGCTTGCATTTTTTGTGAATATTTCTACATGCCTTCGTGAGATATGCTCCCTTGCCCTAATATTTTCTTGTTGTCTTAGAGAAATGTGGTTTCATGGAATGCCATCATTGATGGTTATGGCCGTAATGGAAATATTAGATAGGACGTCTCTAAGGTCTCCAATGAATGAAAAGGCAAGCAAATAAAGGGAGAGGGCGATTGCTATGACATTGAATATGGAGAAGCTCTGGGCTTCTTCCTTTTTCTTCTCTTTTGTCGGAGGCACAAGGCATGGGGTGCATAAAGATCATGGAATTCGCACACACGATGCCAGGTATAAGGGTGAGCACGAGAAGAAAAGGAGAAGTATTGTTGGAGAAGAGGGCGCTGCAGATATCAGTGAAGATGACAATGATGAGAGCGATGTAACCCTTGAGAATTTTGATGACGAGACCTCTGTTCCTACGAAAGTTCCTAATGAACATCACCAACACAGTCGTGTTCATCCCGGTGGTCGTGTTCCCTCCCATGCACAAAATCATGTGCAAGTTGCATAGTTTTTTCTTACTGCTCCACATTATAAATACCTAATGAAAAACCCTAATCTCGACGTATAAGTTTCAAATATCCAAGGGTTGAGAAAGACCATTGAATGGATGATAGACAACCATTTCGAGCACAAAGATTCACAATATTTAACCTCCTTTGTACATCCAAAATATCCAAGCGCCCATAAATCTTTTGATCGTATAGACTATTGGTACTTATGTGTTATTGTCATAAAAGGAAATCTATGCATGTTGTGGTGTTGAATGTAGATAAATTTCTATGGTAATAGGCTAGTTAAATTCATATATTCTTTTTGTAGACAAGGCCTAGAGAGAGCCAGAGCCAATGTAATTGCTCCCATTTTTGTTCACCGATTGCTATATATGTTCACCTGAATTATTTGGTTGCTTGATGCACTTTCTGTGAGATATGTGGAAATCGACTAGAAGCTTATGAACCTAGTATGGTTGCTTGATGAGCTTGGGATTCATCAAGAGTGAAGAAGATACAACATTTACTACAAGGTTTTTGATGGTGATCCTTTGATATTGATTATAGTATGCAAGAGTTGAGGAGGCCAGACAAAAGCTTCAAAGACATGAGGCCTCTAGGAGATGTGAGACCTCCTGGGAGGATCCACTTGTTTCAGTAAATTTTTCTACAATGATAGAGGAGGCAACCAGTCATGAGGGATGGGGTATGGATTTTTCCTCATTCATAGAGGGAGAATACAGTGAGGCATACTAGACAACATGGTTTTATTCAGTGACAGAGGGAGTTGGCCTCTAAGTTCAAGATGAAGGATATTGGATTAATGCATTACTATTTGGGATTAGAGGTATGACAGAATCCATGTGAGATATTCCTTGGTCAAGGGAAGTATGTTATCATGATCCTTAAGAGACTTGGGATGATCGACTGCAAGTCCATGACCACTCCCATGGTGACTAACATGAAGAAACTGAGAGACTCTAAGTCAAATTTGGTGTATCCTTCTATGCACCATCCGATCATTGATGCATTTGGTTAATACAAGGCTGAATATTTTCTTTGCAATAAACTACTATGGTGATTGTGTTCCACTGGTTGTGGTTGTGTAAATTCAGAGAGATGGAGTATGCTTGCAAATGAGGCAAATGTAAATTTATTGAAAATATTGTTCTATTTAAGTGACTTTTTCAGTATGCATATGTGGGGACAATGTCACATGCATACAATAGTGGTCCTAAGGGATGGTGCAAGAGGTCCATACTTCCCATTTTGTAAAACTGCTAAACAAGTAGGGGCTTGTGGAGATTACTCCCTTGGTTGAGAGGGAGTGTTGATATTCTTGCATTATGGATAGTAAGTGTGATGATGGATTGAAATTCTCCTTGTGGAGAATGGTCCAGGTTGGACAGATTGATGACGTATCATGGATTAACATTTTCTACGGAAAATGGTCGAGGACTGACATTCTCTTATGGCACATATGGTGACCTGATCAAGATGAATGGTTCGCCCCCTATGGAATGGATGGTGACCTGATTAGGGAGGTTGGTACAAAATTGCCATTTTCTCTATGACACATATGGTGACTTGATTAGAGAAAATGGTCCGGGATTGACATTCTTATATGGAACATGTAGCAACTTGATTAGAAGAATGGTCCATGTAGCCCATGGCATGGCTTTCAGCATCTGAAAGAACTGACATTTTCCCTATGGCACATATGGTGACCTAATTAGGGAAAATGGTCTGAGACTAACATTCTTCTTGTGTCACATATAGTGACCTGATTAGGAAGAATGGTGTTTGTAGTCATGGGACACTCCGTTGAGTGAATGACACCTATGGGATACTCAGTTGTGTGCGCATGTTTCAACACCTGAATTACTCAACATCATTCCTGATTACTCAGATAGAGTATGGCCTATAAAATTGATGTTATATAAATTAATATGACACGTACTGACCAGGTTATGGTAGGTTGTTGATGTTGATGGTGATTTGATACAAAATTTCTATGACAGAAGAGTTACCAATGAATATATCATGGCTAGGTATGTCTTCCCTTGTTGAGAGGGAGTGTTGATGTTTGCAGCATCATGTAGACATTCTCAGAAGAAGTGCCAAGAAGACAAGTCAAATTTTCCATTATGAATACCTCCCTAGTTAAGAGGGAGTGTTGAATTTTATAACTATGGGCGGTCTTCATAATGTGAAAAGTGAAAAGTGAAAATTGAAAATTTGTGTGTGTTGGAGAGGCCAGTTTAGTATAAATCTAGTTTGTCTCATTTGTAACTCAAGTAATTCGCACCTCCTAGAAAAATCAACATTAATTGTATTACATTGATTAATTTGTAGAGGTTGTTAGTCATGTAGATGTAAGCCAAATTTGTTGTAGGGTTGTTCTTGTGTAATGCAAGAGAGTATGATGGTGATTTTGTTTTAGGTGTAGACCAAGGTTAGTCATGTAACTCTTTATTATGAATGAATAAGACCATAAGAGAGAAACACGCTCAAGGAATGTTGGTTTTATTGTTTGGGTTTCCACGGTAAAATCTTTGTATATTGTGTTTGTAATTTACTTTTTTTTAAAAATTTGTCTTCTCTTTCCTATCACGTTTAGTGTGGATGTCTATTTACTTAAATATATTATATCATCCTGTTTGGTTAGCCTCCCATTGTATGCCTTTCACTATATAAATAATTTCTATGGCTTACTTGGTTTCTAGTTTTTAAATAACGTGTTCCTTGTCTCATATCCTATTTGATTCCAATGGAATATTTCTCTCAATTGAGCACCCAAGGCCCAACATGACTCCTCAACTTGAAAAAGACATTAACTCTTAGCAACCCTAGCTTGAATAATTTTATCAAGCGAGTTGAATTTCAAACAATAACTAACTTACTTATGTCCATATTTGATGAATTTATGATGATTGATTTCACTAGAATGAGGCAATCTATCACCCATGAAACCTAAATTATGAGATAGTGTGAACAATGATATATTCCTACCAAAACATATAGTTGGATTTGTTGCAATGAGTAACTCATGCTTGTATTATGTTTGATCATGTTGAAGGTTGTGATTGTTATTATTATTGGTCATTATGAGGTACAATTT
This sequence comes from Picea mariana, assembly GCA_032191745.1. Classification (NCBI taxonomy): domain Eukaryota; kingdom Viridiplantae; phylum Streptophyta; class Pinopsida; order Pinales; family Pinaceae; genus Picea; species Picea mariana. The sequence goes on along the minus strand of JASDQU010736023.1, from coordinate 131,238 downwards.
GTCTCTACGTGAGAAATATGTTTCTAAGTTTTAGGAAGTTGTTAGATCTAGTTGGATATGAGAGATTCTCTCGAATTAGTTTTCTCCTATTTTGGTGTGTGGTTGAGATATTCTCTTAATATTTTGTGAGTGTGCTAAGATAGTGTGTCTATCTTGAGGCATAGCTTTATGTATTTATATCTCTATAATTATTTGTTAATAGAACACTCAACATCATTTTGGTTTGTGGAAACCATGTCTACTCTCTCATTTATATACATGTTATCATAGCAAGATTGGGCTTGACTCCATAGCAAGAGGGCCCAAAGGTACAGTTGGTTCCTAGCTGATATGTTTTTTAAGATGAATGTTCTACAAGTGAATGGAGGAGCATGGCCACTTTGTTTCTAAGATAGAAGTGATTTGCTTGGGTGAATAACCATGGGTCAATTATCATGGAAATCAAGAATACGATGAAGTTGAATTTTTCTCATTGGAGAAGCCAAAGGTTGATTGAGAACTTAATTATGAGTTGGAATGGTGATATTGTAGCAGGAAGGACATAGATGTTGTTCTAAATACAACATATATTTTTTATAATTTAAATCTAGTGAGGGGTAGAGTATGTACACCTCTATAGACTTTAGTAGTCAAATCACTGTGTGGAGGGGGTCCCTTGTCCCACAAACAATGCCTCTCACCATGTGGAGGCATTGTAACATGCATTTATCCTTATTATCTTCCTAGGCATGTACTATGTTGAAATCTCCATAAAAACAACTAATTGACTAGCTCAATTGGGATTTCATCGTCCATTGATCTCTAGAAAAGGGACAAAGTTATTATGCATATTTATATTAGCTAGGTTCAATATTTGATCATCTAGATTCAATATGATCTAATGCAATATTTATGAGGGATATTTCCCTATTCCATGAATGATGAGATAATATGAGGCAACATAAAAGTCACAACCTCACCTTTGCCTTGGATATTTGTATAAATATGGGTGGTTATATGGTGGGTTTGGGTTGGCCACTAAAGTGTGTAATCCTAGATCTTGTTATCTAGGATTTGAGATCTAAATTATGGATTTGGTGATTTATCATACTAAACAAATTTCTTGATCATCATTTACCCCACTTAGATCAAGAAAAACTCTTTAAGATCCTTACACAATTTAAATATCAAGTAAACCCTCTTGGTTTGGAGCTGAAGGTTTAAGAATTGGTTCAACTCATGATAGATAAAGACACCTATCATTGTATAAATACACTCATGAAAGGATATAAAATAAATGGAAAGGTGAGGGAATTATACATGCATATGCAAACTAAGTTGGGTAGTTTACTCAATGAAAAATATTTAATCCAAGTAGAAAATACAATTAGATATTATGATAGGCCATTAGATCATGAGCAATGATGGAAAATGCCATGTTTTCGTATAATACCTTAATCATACTATGAGTGTTATGATATATCCCTCCATGTAGCTCCTATGCACCCTTCATATATGCTTTAATAATAGAATCCATGGGTATGTAATTTATAAAGTACATGACCAATGTGCATTTCTTATATATCTTTGAACTTCATGTCATACAAATAGTTATGGATCTAGAGAAAGAACAATATAAATAAATTTTTGGGTATATGTTATATTCTTTGTACGACCAACTCCATGCGTCGTGTTGCACTCGATGCGCGGGGGGTGATAGAAGGGTTGTAGGGGGCACAACCCCCCAAAATGTTTTTTGGCATTTTTTGCATCCATTTTTTAGCGATTTTTCAGCACACAATTTTCAGCGATGATTTTCTAATTTCGATTAAGGAATTAGGGTTATTGACTAAATAGGGTTGTTGACTGATCTGGGTTAGTGGATTAGAGTTTTTGGATGCCGTAAAATCATATATATATATATATATATATATATATATATATATATATATATATATATATATATATATATAGTATTGTAAACAATGAAGATGATGAATAAAAACATTAGAGGTGCGACTCTAAACAAGTTGTTGATTTTCCTAATTTGGATTTCCACGATAAAATCTCTATGTAATATGTGTGTGTGCCATTGTATATTTTTTGTTTTTATTATAAATCTATTTGCAGTAATTAATTTTAAAGGTTAAAATCTACATAAATAATAAATTAAAAGAATAAGGAGGATTAGGTCATTTTTCTTAGGACCTAGTCCTCCTTGTTCTTATAAATTTATTATTTATTTATATTTTTCTTTATTTAAATCAATGATAAGAAACAACATTCCTACAAAACAAATTAGAGATAAATATAAGACACAACTCGTTCTTGTTGATTTAAAGAAAAGATAGAACCATGAGAAAACCCATAAATTATATTATATATCAAAACAACTTTCTCACTTTATTAATGATGCAAACTCTCTTCTTATAGTCTTAGATATCTATCCAAGTCCAAAAATATAATCTAAGGATCCACATCATGAAGAGGCTAGAAAACAATATTATATGCACATGCACATAGCTCAAGCTTGGAAGTGGTTCCCTAACTAACTAACTAATTGAGATAATAATTAATTAACTAATACTAGATTCCTCTAAAAGGGTGTGCCCTCAAGGATGTAGCATCCCTCCTTCTATAGGTTGGATAAGCTATCACCATGCCTTCAAGGGGGGTCACCCCTCAATCTCTGGGATGGATGGTTGGCTATCTACTTTAGCTAGTTATGTTGTTTAATATCTTGTTGGAAACTAGGCTAGAGGAGGATGTCGAAGTCTCATATCATTTCCTCTTGATTTAGATTGAAAGCATCACGTTTTTTCGCTAAACACAAAAACATGTCCAGAAGTAGGAATGGTACTAGGTTGTGTATGGTGATGTAACAATACCAAAATGAAGGTGATGTATAACGACAATAAATATCTACCTATGAACCAATGGGATATACAAGTACAAACAATAAAGATCAAAGAGATGATTATTGTGTAGGAATCATTTTGGAAGTGTCTCAAGAATGTACAAGTTAGAGCTATGTCATGAGGGATCCTTGATGTATAACAAGAAGAATTGGTAGGTGTTGTGGTGAGGTAGTCATAGGCTGTAGAGAGATAAATGGGCACATGAAACACTATAGGGTTAAGGAAGAAAACTAATATGTTGATGTAGATCCCATACCTATCATTTTATGAAAGTGGGTAGGGTGAGGAAAAATACTATAAAGAATGTGTTGTTGTAATGTGAATATATATGCTCATGGTTTGCTTCCTGGATATGTCAATGTTGTAAAAGTGTGAATCCTTGTATAAAAAATGTTGTTGTGGTGGATAATGTGGTGAATCCAAGTGATCATGTTTAACTTAGCATTGCAATGAAAATCTAATGTGTGGCATGTCTGTATGAAAGAATCTAGGAGGTGCCAAGTTGATGTGCTTGTTGTGTGATATTTTTTATTGTTGAATTATAGATGTGTAGAAGTTATCCTTGAAGTGTTCATGATCCATATTAGAGTGTGTGTTGCATATTGGAGGTGCCACATTTAGGCTTAAAGGCCTGTGATTTTCCTGTAGACGTGATTTTTTGGTATAGGTAGGTGGAGAATAGGTACCAACAACAAAAGAGAGTGAGGATTTTGTATACCAATTTCATAGGTCATGGAATGGTAGCATCTCATGAATTTAGATTTCCAACAAAGGGGTATCACTAGACCCTGTAACATTATAGGATGTTATGTGCAATTTCCCATGTGAAGTGCAGGAAAAAATGATGATAGATGATTTGAAGGATCACAAATCAAAGTGTAAACTTGAGGTTCTCTCAAACAAAGGAGATGAATTATGTACAAGTGATAGGTTAGAAATACAATAATAACTAGAGATGTTATCCATCAAATGGTAATATGTTGTTGTGAGAAGAGGAGTGTTATGCTTAAAATAGTGAAGAACTTAAAGTGTACACCGGTGATATGTTGCATCTGGTAGTGGAATAGTAAAAGTGCATGAACCAACTAAAGTATAAAGAGGTGTCATTGCTATATGTGTCAGTTTTTGAGTACCTTGAATATGAATATTATATTGTTGCTTGATAGAAATTGGTATTTGTACATTGCATTTCATAGATGTAGGTGTTGAGAGCACTAAGGGTCTAAGGGAAAAGGAATTGGTAGTGATGATGAAAGGGAGAAAAAATAAGGTTGGTAATGGATCTTAAGGGTTTGTATCTTAGATGAAAGTGGAAGGAGTAACTAATAATGGGGCTATGACCTATTTGTTGGGCATGGTGAGAAGTAAAAATAGAGTGAGAGACATTTGTACAAAGTAATCTGCTAAGTGGTACCTAGGCGGGGAAGATGAATGAAATCAAAAGTATGTTGAAAAGTTTTTTCATCTTTCAAGAGTTGGTAAGTATTGTTGCTAGCATTGTACATGGAACTACATTGTTGTTGATAGGGAATTACTAGCAATAATTCTAATGAATAAAGATGATATATGTCACAATCTATAGTGTCCTAGAAGGGTTTGATGGAAAAGGTTACACCACAACTTGTTTTAATTAGAATATGAGGGAGGCCTTTTTGTACCTAACCTAGTTAATAAGGTGAGGGGTGTGGGGTAGTAGGATGTCATAGGATATTGCTGAAGAACTCAAAGATGAGTTTATTTTGGATTCTTTTGTCAAGGATCAAAGTGACTAATTGGTCCTTTATTTTCATTTATGAGTAAAGAGGAGTGCTTGAGCTAAGTGAGAATTGGCATTAACCATCAACAATAAGGAGGGTAAATGATGTTGGGGCTGGAAAGAGAATAAATTCTAGGAGGAGAAGGTTTAGAAGAGGAAGGGGTTGTGACAAATTCATTGGTTTTCTTATCTTAATACAAGGTTTTGGATGTCACTTTCTTATATAAGAATCAACATTCATAAGCATCGTGTGTTTGGTCTTGTGATAGTGGAACTATCATGGGGGATAGGAATAATCAAGGTGAGATCTAGGTCGAGGTGAATTTGGTGCTAGGAATAGATGAGGGTTTAGGAAATTGAAAGTGTTAGGGTGGGATCTAGTGTTATAGTTAAGGTTAGGGTTATGAAAGGGTGTGAATATAGGCCTCATTGAATTTGATTTCAATGTATAGGGCATGAAGAAAGGATTTGTATATAGTGTTTCTCTCAAACATAGATACTTAGTTACAAAAAATAGTAAGAAAATTGGAAATGAATTTAAGAACAAGTACCTGCTCTGGATCTTTGATCTAAAGTTGGAGGTGAAGCTCAGTGAATACTTCAATAAACATCAGCCAAATTTCCCTATATCTTGACACAACTGCAACCACATTCACATTAGGTTAGATAAGTGACCTGGTGGATAAAACTACCTTCTCAAGGCTTGACACAAGGTGTCCCATATAGTTATGTAAGTAGGAGTGTTTTCAGTAGATTATTATTCATTTAAATCCACTTATACCTTGTTAGAATATTGACTATATTTCCACCAAGATTGTGAAAGTCCCTCTAAATGGTTACCTACAAGGAGTAATTTCTCTTTGGTCATAGCTAGATAGGTCTGGCAGTAGGTAGTGAGGTTTCATATCTAGGAATACAAAAAATCTATATGTGTCTCACCACCATACTTAGGTAATGAGATTCTAGTGTCTAGCTAGAAGGTGGAGGTGGAATCCCTAGGTTTCAATCTAAGGTATTTAATGAGAGCACTCTCTAATTCATGGACCACACATTGAAAATTTTACTCTACTTACTCAAGGGATTGTGTGCTATGAGGAGCCATTGAGAGAGAGAAATACATTGTGTAAGAGTTCCATGTGAAGCCCTAGGTTATGGATCTTGTTAGGGTTTTTGGAAATAAGGGTTTGTTGAGAGCTAAGGAGAGTGATACAACACAATTGATAAGGTTTGTGGTGGAGGGTGACCTCCAAAAAACTCTAATAAGGGTGATGCAACACAAGAGAAAGGATTGGGGTGGGAGGGTGGCCTCCAAAAGAAACTCAAGAATTAGTAGATTTGAGTATATGCTAACTCCAAAGAAGAAGGTGTTGCACAATGGTTTATGCTAAAACTAAATAAACCAAAACAATTAATTAATTAATGTGAACTGCCCCTATAAGGTTGTGTCCTCAAGGGAGTAGCATCCCTCCTTCTTCCTGTTGGTTGGTTGGATGAGATGGTTTCTCTGGATAAGATGGATAGAAGGCTACACCTTAAAGGGAGGAGAACCCCTCAATCTCTAGCTTGGCTATTTGCGCTCACTGAGTTCTCATTGGGTGTTGGGATAGAGGAAGAGACTCACATTCCATATCAATCACCAACTACTAAATGTTTACCTTTAAACCTATAAATTATTTTTGGTGGCTTTCTCTTTTCTATCTTTCACAACAATATTCCTTCATAATGGGTGGAGTTGGGTGTTGGGATAGAGGAAGAGACTCACATTCCATATCAATCACCAACTACTAAATATTTACCTTTAAACCTATAAATTATTTTTGGTGGCTCTCTCTTTTCTATCTTTCACAACAATATTCCTTCATAATGGGTGGAGTATCCACTCCAAACATTGAGAAAATTAAATAGTTACACAAATTATATTCCAAAAAGAATTTATAACAATCATAACCATGTTTCATGAGTTATTTTTTTTTTTTTTTCCGTCCAATGAAAAACAAATGATCATAAGCAAAGGATTGTGAGTTAAAAGTGATTAAAAAAATACATTATTTCAAATCTTTTTAATTTAATAAAACTACAAAAAAATTGTAGTTGACAATGTATGTTGGAGCTAGAAGCCTTATTGAAGTTCTACTAAAACCTTTCCCAATTGGTGTAAGTATCAATATATATAAATTTATTAAGAAAAAATGTTCTTTAATAAAATAAAATAAAAATAGATAAATGTAATTTGGGGACAATGAAAAAACTTTTTCCAAATAATATTTTTATTAAATTTTACATTGTATTTTTTAAATATTCAAATATTACACCATTCAAATATTACAATTATGTATAGTATTCTAGGTGACTAATATTCAAATATTATACTTATGTATAGTATTCTAGGTGACTATTTCAGTTTGAAAAATCATACATATAGATATATATATGAATATTCAATAAAAATCATATAATTTTCTATTTATTCTTGTAATTTTTTGGTTAATATTATTAATTTAATTAAATTTATCTAAAAGAAAGGTGAATTTTCAATTAAATTGGTAAATATTGTTTTTTCAAAAAAATAGTTAAAAAATAATCAATAAAAATCATATAATTTTCTATTTAATCTTGTAATTTTTTGGTTAATATTATTAATTTAATTAAATTTATCTAAAACAAAGGTGAATTTTCAATTAAATTGGTAAATATTGTTTTTTCAAAAAAATAGTTAAAAAATAACTATATAGGAGCTTTCGCACTACAAGATATTAGATATTATTTTCGGGATTAACTGCGTAGTGTAAGTCATTAATCTATGACCCATATTCATGAGTATTAATCTCAACTGACCAATAATTCTTATGATTTGAATAGTTAAAAAATAATCAATTGGTAAAATTTTACCCAAAAATACTTTAAATTTGTTTAATAAATTTATTAAACATTCTATATAAATTAAAAAAAAAAAACCTAAAAACCTAAAATAGATTTATCTTTTTCTAAAAATAACTTTAACTTAAAACCTCAAAGATCCATATTCAACATATTAAAATTCCACACATATAATTATCTATAAATTTAACTATCTATAAATTGTTATTATACTCATACTCATTGTGTAATGATCTATTAAATTGGAAAAAATATAATTTATGATTGCACCTCCTTCAATACCATATAACTTTTAAATTACATGCAAATTACCTTATACCTCGTGTATTTTAAATCATATATGATTGCACCTCCTTCAATACCATATACCTTTTAAATTACATGCAAATTACCTTATACCTAGTGTATTTTAAATCATATTTGAAGAGTAAAGATATATAATTGATGAAAATTATCTTGATAAGCCTAATATATATTTCAAATAATTTTGGAATAGTCAAGACTTATAAAAAGAGGTGAGATATATTTTGAAGCATGTTTTTTTTTGAGAATATATATTTTTACAAAGTTTAGAAAAATAATATTAATAGAAATGTAAATTAAAAAATGATAAATATTGTATTTATGAATATTGTTTATTTAAATTTATAAGAATTGGTTTTTTAATTATTTGATATGTATTTTTTAAATTATATATGTTTAAGATGGTTATATTAAATTTATTAAGATTCATCAAAATCTCAATACATAATCTTAAAGATAGAATTATATTTATAAGTAAAAGTGTTATTTTTAATAACTTTTTTCTCTTTTTATTTAACATATTGTATAAATATAAGTTAAAAAACAATCCAATATTTAGTATTGGATATTTTGAAATACCTTTATGGTGATAAAATCCTATTTTCTCTATCAAAATAACTTATATTTATATTATATGATGACAATATCTTCAAACATGTTAAAAACATTATAAAATAAGTACTTATAAATTTGGATGAGGATTGTGTAAGCACTAGTTCTCAACCATCTAGCCAAACCACTTGTGTCACACATAATTTTAAGTGCAATGTTAAATCTAGTTAGTGGGAGGAGACGCTCCAAAAAATACAACCATGTTAAGGGTTGGTGTGGCCCAATCCTGTGATATCCCATGTGATTTTAACTCTAAGGTTTTTTAAAGAACACTCTAACAAACAAAAAAAGCCTTTAAATGCAATTTTTTTTAAATCACTTTACAATTTATATTTTCATTTTTAAATCACTATTAAATCTTTTAATATCCTCAGTAAACATTAATATACTCACTCTTATTATCAATTTGGAACCCCAATAAGTAAGATGTTGAATGGGAATATCCTCAAATACTTTAAGTGATGGTATGATATTGAATTTTCACATTTATGGTTCTGAGTTAGTTTATTATAAAAAAAGATTAAATCAAATTTTTATATAAATAATTTTTATTTTTATTAATAATAATAATTAAATTGATATAAAAATAAAAATTAATTTAATAATAATAATAATAATAATAATAATACTCTATTTTTAAGGTTAATGGTAAAATCTAGAAAGATGTACATTCCTTACCCCCCATACATTCCCTATCCCATATATATATATATATATATATATATATATATATATATATATATATANAAATACTTTAAGTGATGGTATGATATTGAATTTTCACATTTATGGTTCTGAGTTAGTTTATTATAAAAAAAGATTAAATCAAATTTTTATATAAATAATTTTTATTTTTATTAATAATAATAATTAAATTGATATAAAAATAAAAATTAATTTAATAATAATAATAATAATACTCTATTTTTAAGGTTAATGGTAAAATCTAGAAAGATGTACATTCCTTACCCCCCATACATTCCCTATCCCATATATATATATATATATATATATATATATATATATATATATATATAATAATTATAAATATTTTTAGTGCAATTGTAAATATTATTTAGTTATATATATAGAATTAAGATTAAATATACTATTAAAAAGTATATGATCACTATGGAAGTATAAAGGGTATTAAGGGTATTGACTTTTTAATGGATATGATTTAAGTTAAAATTACTTTTTGGTTTTGGAGTAAGATATAAAACTACTTTTAATTGGTTATTAAGAACTTATCTTCTTTCAAGATAAAGAAACAAGTTAAAGATTCAAAATTGAAAGACATTAGCCAGAGTGAAACTCTCTAACTTTAGAAACCACCATTCATAAATAACCAATAATAAATGTCTTGTCTATTAACAATTAAATTATGATATAAAAAAATATAATTATTAAAATCTAAATAAATAATATTATAAAAATTAACCTCAAAACATTTTTTAAAATATAAAAAACAATATAAATAAGATTTTCCAATAAAAGAAGCCGAGGAGATCATGCTGTCCCTATTAAAATAATAGTGGCCTAAGTGGACCTAAATCGTCATGCAATAAATTTAGCACCAGTGTGTATAATTAGCACTTCCTTTTCGTCAAGAGAATAAATACCTAATAGTTTAAGTGTAATACGTCATCCACAAAGACAGCTAAACCGAACTTGGCATGAGTGGCCCTCTCTATCTCAACAATATTCTCGGCTGCCTCACAATCTGCTCTGGTAGGAATTGTGATTAAGGCATCCAAAATTCTATAGAAATCCAGATTGAAATCATATGAAATTTTGTTTGAAAACCCAAGAAAGAGAGCGCAATAAAAAGATAGTCAGAGATAAAAAAAAATTACGAGCCAGCAGCTAAATTCGTTGTTGGGAGTTTGAAAGGCAATATTGTAATATATAGATAGCTTTCATAGCTTGTTTACAAAACACGGTTTATTAAATAGTTGTTCTGATAGTTTGGTCTGTAATTTGGTGTGAGTGGAGGTTAGAAATTGATATTATATGTCGATCAATCAGAGAGGTAGAGAAGGATGGTTTGTCCTGTTGTGGATAAGATAGGATATTATAGGAGGAGAGGGTGAGGTCCCTCGGGCCCGTGGCCCCGGTTCATGGCCCCATAGAGGCAGACACCCTGCGTGACAACAGCAGCAGGAAGAGGAGAAAAAGGATTAGGAATAAGTCAAGCTTTGGAAGGAAATAAAAATAATAATGATAATAAAGGAGAAAATAAATATATATGGCCAAGAAAAGCTGCAGGCATCATGCTCTTCGAAGGAGTACTAGAAAGTTGAAACCATAATCAGAGGGTGATGATTTCGGAAATTGATGATGGAGAGCAAGAAGAAGAAAAAACACACAGATATACACACATTTGTAGTTGATGATGATATTGATGTTTGTCCAGTTTGATTTGAATAAGTGACAAAGGAATTAGCTGCTAGCAGATCCAAGAGACCTGGTTTCACAATGTCCAGTTCTCCAAAGCTCTCAGCTGTTGTCAGTAGAGACCAAGATCATCAGCATAACATGTTGCACCCCCATCAAGAACAACAGCAAACATCAGCAGCTGCAGCCCCGAACACTGGGCAGAACAATACCACTGTGAAGAGAAAGAGAAATCTTCCAGGAACACCAGGCAAGCAAACATTAGATGGATAGATGTACGATAATTGAGATATATTAGAAAACCCATCTGTCTGTTGATACTAAACTCATTGGTGATGATCAACAAAATATGTTTTATTGCATCAGAGATTGTGTGCACTATGCTATCCTCATGGGGACTCAAGTTTGGGAAATTTGAGATCCATGTTTGGATCAGAACTGGAAAAAGGAAAATTTCTTCCCGCAATATGAAATCTCAAATAGATTTTAATGGAAATGATAGTAAGGAAGTTAACTCTGTTGGTGTTGCCTCCATAGCTTTATTAATGAGTTCTCAAACCTAATTCAAGCTGGCCAGCTATAGAAAACATTTGCAACCGTAGAATTTATATCGTTATCAGAAGACTCATTGGTTATGTGCCACTTAAATCCTGGCCTGTGAATATAAAAGAACTGTATATTACGTGATTAGGATTGTTTTCCTTTTTGGGTTTTTGATATGAAACTGTCCGTGACCTGTATGGTTTTGCAGACCCAGATGCTGAAATCATCGCCCTATCCCCCAAGACTCTCATGGCCACAAACAGATTTGTGTGCGAAGTTTGCAACAAAGGTTTTCAGAGAGAGCAAAACCTGCAACTCCACAGGAGGGGGCATAATCTTCCGTGGAAGCTCAGGCAGAGAACTACTAAAGAAATCAGGAGGAGGGTTTATTTGTGTCCAGAACCCACCTGCGTACACCATGATCCATCCAGGGCTCTTGGAGACCTCACCGGAATAAAGAAACATTTCTGCAGAAAGCACGGAGAAAAGAAATGGAAGTGTGAGAAGTGTGCCAAGAGATATGCTGTTCAGTCGGATTGGAAAGCTCATTCCAAGACTTGTGGTACCAGAGAATATAGATGCGATTGTGGGACTCTTTTCTCCAGGTATCATTCTGATCTTCCATGAATTTATTTTATTTTATGACCCTTGAAACTTGTGTGCAAATAGTTACAATTAAACCAAAGCTTAAGATAGAGGAGAAACCATTTAGGGCTGGATGAATAGTTAGTAGTAAGTACGTTATAAAACAGTAGTTACAGTTTTTGGGACACAGTTCATAGCCTAGATTGTCATAGTTTATAGCCTAGGTTGTCCTGGTGAACGTTGACAAGATCATTGATCTGACTATATGTATGTACAAGCGATGATTTAGAAATCACTGTTAAAACATCTAGAGAAGTATAGATATCTTCTTCTTGCATCTGCCAAATTGTTGACTGTTAGTTATATATTCCATTCAACCTATCTAACAAAACCAGCGATCAAAAAATGAAAAATGCAAAAACAAACCATTTTATTCCATTGAGGCTTTCCTATTTTCACAATTGCTACTCCACTGATCTTTTTAAAATCGCTTATTAATTCCTGCGGATTATTATTCTCAACTTCTATCCTCTGCAAGAAGTTTATGATGGAGGTCTGGCCATACAACTAAGCTACCAGGACACTTCGAAGAACATAGTTTCCTGAGATTGTGTTTACAATCAATGCTTAGATGAGTTCATCGCTATACAGACAATTAAACGTTCATCGTCTTTGAAATTCTCAATGCCTTGCATTGCTAAGAAAATCATTTGCTCAACAACTCTGATTTTCTTCAAAAAGTAGCCAATCAATCAACTAGAGATGAAAATAATTTGCAATGACTTGGACTGGAAGTTCCCGTTATCTTTCTGCATCATGTGCATATTGGTTCTAGTTTCTAAATATATCTGATGTTGTATGCAAAATTCTAAAAATGAAACAGTGCAACTAGGTAAAAACATATTAAAAAACAGCAATACTACACAGATATAACCTAGCTTTACAACATAGAATGTGAAAGCCGACAATAATAAGAAACCGTTGTTGTAATGTGAGAAGTCAGGTTTACCCCCGTATATATATAAAAAGTGAGAGAAGTGCCATCTTAAGGGTACCATAGATATATCTTTACTCAAAATTTCTTAAACATTTTGAAATTTATACGTGGAGTTTTTATTTCCTTATCGTATTTAATAAATCTTAATAGATTCTAAATCAAAATTATATCTATACAAATAGTATATATAACCTCTCCCCCCAAAATTCCAAAACTTAGAAACTTCCATTACCTAGACTGCACTGGATGGGACCATAAATTACCTTATAACACCAAATTCAAGCCCACTCAAGTTTCATATAAAGCCACTGCACTTGTTACTGATCTTAGTGATAGGTAATTGCTTTTTCATATAAAGACTCTACAGTTGTTAGTGACGGGTAATGGCCTTTTAAATTGTGCAGAAGTACTATGTATATATGAACGTTAGATGCCAAAAGTACTAATAATTCCGAAGAAGCTAAAAGTGCCATGCAACCACTTAGTCATGATTAAACACAATGCTACTGTATATTATGTCAAGGTATAACTTTGTTTTTTCCCGTTACTGTAGACAGGTTAATGTATTTGAAAATAATTCTAAAAATTTCTATCCATGGTCAATTTTCCTTCATAAATACCAAACTGTGCCCATGGTGCGACGTGAGTACAGATGCCATCCTTAGATATTCCTGAATCTCTGATGCACAAAACGACACACAGTAAGGGTTTGCCTGCAACTTCTGAGAATCCCGTGCTCGATCGTAAGGCCACATATTCCCACCACACGTGATATTTCTCTGAATGGGCCAAAAATTTTCCTGCATACGCATTTCGTAGCAAGTCCGCAAATTTGCAAGCTGCCAAAAAACTTCTGCAAAAGACGATAAATTATTTTAAAGTGCTGTTAAACTTATCGCCATACGAAGCTTATCAGAGCGCTTCACGTGTTGGCTCTGTGGCTTTTGCGGTTAAAAGTTACCGACGCACACGAATCCAAAGATCCACCTTTCTGCATTCCACATATAATCCACTTTTCTCATCATGACGGTGGAATCCACTTCTATAAGAGAATATTACTGTACACAGCCAGCAGATTATACACAGATTTCTGAGAAAGAATGTCGCAATCATGCCTCATTTCTTGGATAAGCAGATTGCATAGTTAATTTGCTTAAAAATAGTATTCATTTTAGTGATCCATTCTCGATAAGTGTTCAAATAAGCAATTTTTTAAAAGTTAAGAATACATCTGTTTTTGTATAATAATGATCCTAAATGTTATTCACAAAATATGAAAAAAACAATTGAAAAAGTTCTATATATATTCCCACGATACAGTACAGGCTGTTTTTATTATTTTTACTTAGAGGACTGAAGAGAACAACCGGCATTTAGGGTGGAGTATGCCAGTCCAAATTTGAATATTGAATTGGCATTCAGGGTGGGTGTTTGGTAACACATCAAATTATGGGGTTTTAACTGGCATTCAGTGTAGAGCATTCCTCTCCGGGATTGTACTGGCATGCTAGTATGGATTTGAATCTAGATCGTTCTGAGAACATATGTATGCGTAAAAGTTTTTTTTTTAATTATGAGATGCAATTTTCTTGCGGTGCAGGGTTTAGGGTTTATTTTAGGGTTTATGAGGTCTTTAGGGTTTATGAGGCCATAAGCACCCACCTTTCAAAATTGCCCCCAGCTGTCGAGGAAAATCTGAGCGTCCTGTCAAAGCCTCTATTCATGCCTTGAAAAGAGAAACAAATGAATTTCACATAAAAATGTCCATTTCAAGTGATGACAGAAGGCATTATTATTTTTGAATGCGCGATCTAATTTCCTCTAGGTGGAGGGTGTAGGATGCCATAAGTACCTATGTCAGTAAATTGTTCAATTCTTAAAAGAAGTGTCTGATTGTTTGTGATAGTTATTATTTTTTGTGATAGTTATTATTGTTGTTTTTTAAGATGGTAAAATTTATTATAGTTCAGTTGCTAATTAATGGTGAAAGTGAGAAGAGCCATAATCTAATTTATTAATTGATTTTTAATTGATTTTTATTCTTGTAAAATGTATTTGGATTTCATTTATTTATTTAAGATAATATATGAAAAAGTTAATATTTCTTGTGATTATCCATTAAAACTATACCTCCAAGTCCCAATTGAATGATGTATTTTTATGTAACATATAACTTTCATTTTATACTATTTATTTTCTTTCCAAAAAAATTTAAGTTGCAATTTATTTTCTTTCCAAAAAACACTATTCATTTTCTTAGTAATCATCCATTAAGACTATACCTCAAATCCCCAATTTGATCATGTAGTTTTTAATAACATATAACCTCTAGTCAAATCAAGTATTTTTTTTAGTAAAATATAGCCTTCATTCTATACATAAAACCAAATATTAATATGTTGCAATTTATTTTCTTACCAAAAATCACTATTCATATTTTGTGAAAAATATCTAAATGTTAGATTAAATCCTTGACTGAAACATACTATGGTCAAATTTGTTTGCAACAACTAATTTTTTGATAATTGAATCTTGATTTGAGTTTCTTTACCTTTGTAAAATTTTCAATTAAACATTTTTGTTTTATGAGTTTAGATTTGACTCTTTTGGAAATGAATCCCTATGACCTTAGTAAGCTACTTAGAATCCTCAAGGGCTTCTCATCTAGTACAAAAATGACTGTAAAAACTGACAAAACTAAGGTTATGATCATTAAATCCAACAAGATTACCTACCATAATTATATATATATGACAATAATATCTCGGAGGAAGTCCCTTCGTACAAGTATCTTGAAATTTATATCCATCACAAGCGGGCCATGGAAAACTTATGATGAGCTTGAAAAAGACCATCATAAGAAAAAAGACCATCTTTGAGACTCTTGTAACTAGTGTTATAGAGGAGATCCTAAACATTTTTATAACTTATAATCTCAAAATTAAGGGCAATACACCCTATCCTATTCTCCTCATCAAAGGGAGTCTTTCCCCCATTGAGAGCACAACTATGATTAGGTACTTAATATACAAGAACAAGATAAACAACATGGATAACAAGAGGCTCCCCAAAATTGCTTTAGGATCTAGCCAAAATCACGAATGACTCAAGTAGGGATGGCATAATGATGCCAAGGATGAGAAAATGATAAATGGATAATGGAAAGCTTATGATGGGATTGAAAATAATTGTAAATTAGTATACCTTTGGATATGGGATAAGAAAAATCCCCTCTTTGATACTCTTGTCACTAGTGTTATAGAGGAGATCCTAAAGATTTTTATAACTTATAATCTCAAAATTAAAGGAAATACACCCTATCCTATTCTCCCCATCAAAGGGAGTCTTTCCCCATTGAGAGAAAAGCTATGATTAGGTACTTAATGTACAAGAACAAGATAAACAACATGGATAATAAGAGGCTCCCCAAAATTTCTTTAGGATCTAGCTAAAGTCACCAATGGCTCAAGTAGGGATGGCATATTGATGCCAAGTCTCGGATGAGAAAAGGATAAATGGATCATGGAAAGCTTATGATGAGCTTGAAAATAATTGTAAATTAGTAGACCTTTGGCTATGGGATAAGAAAAAGGCCCTCTTTGATACTCTTGTCACTAGTGTTATAGAGGATATCCTAAAGATTTTTATATCTTATAATCTCAAAATTAAGGGAAATACACAATATCTTATTCTCCTCATCAAAGGGAGTCTTTCCCCCATTGAGAGCACAACTATGATTAGGTACTTAATGTACAATAACAAGATAAACAACATGGATAACAAGAGGCTCCCAAAAATTGCTTCAAGATCTAGCCAAATTCACCAATGGCTCAAGTAGGGATGGCATAATGATGCCAAGTCTTGGATAAATCATTGGGGAATAAAAGAAGAAGTTACTCTCATGATATTAAAAATGGTGTACAAGCTAAATTTAAGGAGAATTTATGGTGCAATAAAGAATTAGAGGATAGAATAAAATTTAGACATTATAAGGAGGTGGTTAACCCTATCATTGAAGATCCCAAAAGGCCATGGAAAAAAAGAGCATGTCACCTTTGTGACACCAAGAGGGTTGAAGACTAAAAAAAACTTTCTCCTGGAATTCCCTACTTATACCCAAATTAGATCTCAATTTCCAAATACTCTCTTAATTATTTTCAAGCATCTAAATAACATTTCAAATCCAAGTAATCTCTTGCTTTTCTTAAGGTCCAATAGACCAATTTTTATCAATAATTTTATTTTGATAGGGTGATTTTGAACCTAGGTCTCCATACAAATGAAACCCTTCCAAACCGATCACATTAGTGAAATTTGACATCAACAATTTTTATTTTAATATTATTAATTGAAAAATCTTTTCATAATTTTATTTTTATAAAATTTATTTTAATTTTAATTTAATTATTAAAAAAAATCTTACATCAAATTTATTTTATTGTATTATTTTTATTATTTTATAGGACCTCGCAACCTGTAAAGATGGGTTTTAAATATATTGCAAAAAATTAAGTAAAATTTTTCTTTATTTTATTAAATAAAATAAGTAAAACATTCAAATACTAAAGTAACTATGTTATGAAGTTATATATGAAAAAAAAACCTTACAATTCAATTGGAAAGTGAGATTATGTAAAGTGATATTATGTAGAAAAAATTGAAGAAATTATCAATGAGAATAATATTTAACTAGTGAATTTGACCTCTTGGTAGGATTTCTTCATTCCATAAAAGGTAATCCTTTACATTGGTTTTTCAAGAATATATATTCTTTCTTTCTCCTTTAAACAGCCTTTACAAAACAATTTCACCAACTTTCCTAACTTTTAACTCTATTCTAATTAAGGTTCTCCTCTTGGTCACTTGAGACTTTATCTTCTTTTTAAACCATTTGAACCAAATATGTATATTTTTCCCACTCTTCAATCGGGCCCCTAAATTTAATACTTATATTTCTAATCTTTTAGAATGTTTCTCAATCTTAGGAAAGGAAATTCTAAAAGGATCATTTTATTTGTTTCTTAAAGAAGAAATTTAGCTAGCCTCTTCTTTAAGTTACCAATAGAATCTCCATTTTTTTTCATTACCTTGCTTTACTGGATAAAATTTAGCTAGCATCCTCTTTAAGTTATCAATAGAATCTCCAATTTTTTTTTCGTTACCTTGCTTTACTGGATACAATTCTTCTAAAGGGATGAATGAAGGTAGTTGACACTTCACTGAAATACCTTCAATAAAATCTCAAATTTTTAAACATTGCATCCAACAATCTTTAATATTTATTTGATTGTCTCTTCTTAAACTTTCCGTGAAACTTAGATCCACTTCTATTGCCTGTATGCTATTTGTCAAACAATTTGATGTTGTTATCTTCTTAACCTCTACATTTCTGAATTTCTTTGATAAAATAATGCTAATCATATGTCTTAGCTTGGGTTTCTTTCCATACTAGGTTCTTATTATATAAAATAGAAATTATTTAAGTGTTCTCATGTAGTTTAAAAGATTTAGCATAATTGTTTTTTTAATACTTGTATTAGACTCAAATACTAACAACACATGATTATTAAAAAAATCCATTATATTATTAGCAATTCTTTCAAGTTCATACTACTCTTCTAATCTTTTGATTTTCATCCTAAGTGTATTTGCACCATTTTCCTCTTGTTGTACCCTATCCATGGTTGCTTGTGTAGTTTATATCCCATATGCCACCAAGTCATCCAATGTAGCATTTCTTATATCAATAACTTATTCTTCAGTCACGAAAGCCACATTTTCTCATGTTTCTGATTTTCTCTTTATGCAAACTTGTTTGGCAATTATTTGATTCCTATAGTTGTATGAAAAACGTTCCAAGTTTGCAACTTCTTCTGACATTTCTTTACCATAAGGCAACATAGTCCCAAGACTCCCAAGCGTGATTGTTTTTTCAATTTTAAAACTTTTACCTTTATCAAGTGTCAAAGTTACTTTATCAGGTCCTAAATCATATTTATTGTTCCCTATAGGGTCCCTTGTTTTCTTGTTGATTTGATCTCACTGCTTTAAAATTGAAATTGTTTTCATGTCATTGTTTTTTATATTTTGTTCTTTCTCTTCAAGTTCTTTTTTCTTATTCTCTAGTTCTTCTTGTTTCCTTTGTTCACCTTGTTGTTGTAGTAGTAGTAATTTTTTGTTTTCTTCATCTTTCTTTTTTGTTTATTTTCTTATTACAATTGATTTTCTTATTCTATTTTCTATTGTCCTTTTAACTCTTGGGATTTTCTAATTTTTTTTAGCTTCTAATATTTGTTCAATATTACCTTGTTTTTCTTCCGAGGATAAGTTATTAAATATTACAGCTTCTTTATAATTCAACCTTTCCTCCACTTCATTCCATGAGTCAAAGATCTTGATATATTAACTCATCATTCCATCTTTCATGCGGATAAGGCCAAGACCAAGAAATATAACTGCAATGTTTTGATATTAACCCTTGTGGATCATCATTCCTAAATTGACCTTGATGAAATATGAATTCAAGAATCTAATTTTTCTCTGGCTTAGAATGATTGGAGTTTAAAATATTATAATGCCCAATATAAAAATTATAAGGGATAGACAATTTATTTTTAACATCTTTGAAAAGAGAGTTAAAACCCTATAGAGTGGTTTGATAAGCAATTTCAGAAAAAATCTATTTGTTTGGCACATGTATGGGAAGAAGAAGAGGATATGCTACTGCTCCAAATATCCTTAAGTAAGTGAATTTTTCATGTAGATACCAACTCCCAATGTATTTGAGTACCCCTTTAGCTTCCTCTGAAATACTAGGGAATTCCTTTTGAAAAATCCATGTGAACAGGGGATCTAAGAAGTCATAAAAAATAAGAAAACAAGCTCTTTTGTAGTCTTTTTCCCATATGTCCCCACAATATTGATGTATAGGGATCATTGAACTTGTCGATTTCCATCCGATCCTTGAAATGTGTTGTGTGCACATACACTTTCTAATAAGTATGAGGCCATATGAAAATAATGAACTTTGTTAAATGAATGGACTTATTCCCTTTCAATACCCTCATTCAATTATAATGATAAGATGGCTCCCCAATTAAAAACAATTCCCTTCGTAACTACTCCATCTACTATAGGTTTCCAATCATATTTGAAATGCATATATCCTTCTTGGCCATAAAATCTACACATGAAAGACATAACGTATATGTGTGGTTCTATGAGATTCATCATATTATAAATACCACCACTTTTATGAAAGAACCTTTTACCTTCTACCCACCAACTTCACATATTCTCTTTAAGATCATTTTCATCATGAAATTTTGTCACAAACTATGTATTCAAATTTTATTTAGTTTTAGAAAATTTGTAGTATGTTTCTATATCAACAACCTTAAAGGAAGCTATGATTTCTCCCTTTTCATTTTTAATGACCCTTTCTTTTATGTTAGTGTGGTCGATGAGACAACCAATTGTTTCAAAGCATGGTAGGACAGGTACCATGGATGCTATAGAGTGTAACCTTGACTTTATGATATTTTGGTAAACTAGATCATCGAATTTTCTCTCGTTAGGGTTATTTATTGGCACAATGTATAGATGATTAGCCTCCTTAAAATTTATGTATATCTCTCTCCATCTAGGTAAATATCTATCCTTGGAAATTAAGTTCTCTCTATCTCCAAAAATAGGTTTGAAATTCTCATTTTCTTGTTTAGGAATGTTGATTATGTTTTCTGTAACCTCTAGTTCTTTTTCCACAAATTCAACTTCTATATCTGAGACAATTATTTCAGTCTTTTCACGGTACTCACCTTCAATTTTGATTTTGAGTTTTCTAGGAGAATTTTTGGGGTTTCTTGGAGTAGTTTTCTTTGGTGGCATGATTCCTAACCTAATTACAACAAAAAGAAAAAAAATGAAAACTATTTCGAGACACAAAATGTATTATTCCAAATACAAAAAGTATGTAGAACATAAATAAATAGCTAGAAATGGCATATGAACAAAAATACAACTAGAACAACACCACGATAATACCAAAATGATAACAAAACAACACTTTGATTACCGAGAGAAATGTTCACTTGCCTCTTCAAAGGGGAAACCTCCAGCAGAGCAGAGCTCTATGACAATAATATCCAAGAAAAAAATTCTCATACCCTCAACTCCTATTTATACTAAATATGTCTATCAAAAGAACCATCTAGAGGAAGATCCTTCTAGAAGCGGAAGATTCTATTAGGTATTCTTACATTGGACTTATTCTTCCTTATTTATAGGCCTTATTAATATTGACCTTTATTACATGGAAATATATTATTTTATCTAGATGAGGGGTTAAGACCATAACATGTCATCCCCCTTAAAAACAACCTTGTCCTCAAGGCTTGAGATGGGGAAATTGCTGCAGAATGGTAGCTAGTTCCCAAGTGGCATCTGTTGGAGTTGTATCTTTCCATTGGACTAACACTTCCTTGATGGTTCGATGATGTAGTGGATGCTCACGCTGGTCCAAAACTTCTTGTGGTTGTAGCCAAATGGAACATTCTTCTTCCAACTCAGGAAGGTTGGTTTGAGTTTGGAACTTAGTTCCAATCACCTTCTTTAAGAAGGGAACATGAAAAACAAGATGGAGCTTAGAATGAATGGGAAAAAATAACTGATAGGCCACCTATCCCACACACTTGAGAACGGTATAAGGACCATAAAATTTGGGTGCCAGTTTCTCACAATGGTCATCCTTGAGGGAAGTTTGATTGTAAGCTTGCAGTCGAAGAAACACCTGATCCCCTTTTGCAAATTGACGTTCAGAGCGACCTTGACCTGCTTGTTGTTTCATGCGATTTTGGGCCATGAACAAATTCTCCTTGAGGGTACGGAGAATAGCTTCTTTAACTGTAAGCGTTTGGTAAACCGCTTGGACCTTCGAGACACTTGACAAATATGAGAGGACTGAAGGTGTCCTTTGTCCATATACCACTTCAAAAGGAGTCATGCACATAGTTGTATGGTACGAATTTTTGTACCACCATTCAACTAGTGGAAACCATTGAGCCCACTGATTCTTCGTTTTCGATGAAAAACACATCAAATATGTTTCCAAAGATTTTTTGACAACTTCAGTTTGACCGTCAGTTTGGGGATGATAAGATTTGCTGAGATGCAATTGGGTGCCTTGTAGCTTGAACATTTCTTGCCAAAAGTTGGTGGTGAAAGTTGGGTCGCGATCAAAAATAGTAGAATGTGGCATGCCATGAAGCTTGAAGACCCGATCCATGAAAAGTTGAGCCACAATACATGTTGTAAATGGGTGTTGAAGAGCACATAAATGAACATACTTGGAAAGACGATCAACTACCACCATGATTACTTATTTATTGCTCGATTTAGGTAAGCCAACAATAAAATCCATAGAGATATCCCGTCAAATAACAGGTGGAATCGAAAGCGGTTGTAGTGTGCCAGGAGATTTGACAGTTTCACCCTTGTTGCGTTGACACACATCACATTCAACCACACAGTTATGAATGTCTTGTTTCATACCCTCCCAGAAAAAAAAAAACATTTGACTCAATCATAGATTTTGGTAAACCCAGAGTGCCCAATTGTGGGTGTAGCATGAAGCTTATAAATTACCATGGATTTAAGTTTTGACTGTTTACTTAAATAAAAACGAGCTTTGTATCGAATCTCATCATTGAGCCAAGAGCATCCTGGGGAAACTAGAGAATTGGACTGCAATTGTTGTATCAGATGCAAACTTTTGGGATCGTGTAGCCATTCTTGGCGAACAACTTGGAGCCAATCTGGTTCAATGAAAGAGTGAGAAAAAAGAGACCCTTCATCTTCATATTTTCTAGAAAGTGCATCAACAACCACATTGTCTTTTCCTTTTTTGTAAATGAACTCATAATCATATCCAAAGATCTTAGTCACCCATTTTTCTTGCTCAGGGGAGGAAAGACGTCGTTCTAGAAAATACTTGAGGCTTTGATGATTTATCCTAATTTGGAATCGTTTCCCCAATAGATAAGGTCGCCAAAGATCCATGACATGCAGAATAACCAACATTTCCTTTTCATATATTGATTTGCCCAAATTTCTCTCGGACAATTGTTTGCGGGTAAAGGCTAAAGGCCAACCCTCTTGCTTAAGGACAATGCCAATTCCTTTCCTGGAAGCATCACATTCTAGGAAAAAGGTTTTTTTTGAAATTAGGAAGGGCCGGGACTGGAGTGGTGCACATGGCCATCTTCAGGGTTTGAAAATCCTAAGCAACTTCTCGAGTAAAAGTGAGAGAATTCTTTTTAAGGAGTGCAGTGAGAGGTGTCACAATCTTTCCATAATTCTTAACAAACTTGCAATAATAACCTGTTAAACCCAGAAATCCCCGCAAGCTTTTGAGAGTATTTGGGTGAGTCCAATCTTTCATAGCTTCAATCTTTTTAGGATCCACCCTGACGTCATCCTTGCCAACAAGATGACCCAAGTACTCTCCTTCTGAGGCACCAAAATCACATTTAGATTGTTTGAAGAAAAGTTGGTGCTGAGAGAGTAGATGGAGAAATTGATCCACAAGAGCAAGATGGTTTGTCCAAGTTTTTTTTGTAGATGAGGATATCATCAAAGAAAACTAACACAAAATGATGAAGAAAAGGATGGAAGACATGATTCATGAGGCTTTAGAAAGTGAATGGAGCATTACACAAGCCAAAGGGCATGACCAAAAACTCATAGTGGCCCTCATGAGTTTTTGGTCATGCCCTTTGGCTTGTGTAATGCTCC
>JASDQU010736023.1:95654-107430 GCA_032191745.1 Picea mariana | reverse complement strand
CAGTGAGAGGTGTCACAATCTTTCCATAATTCTTAACAAACTTGCAATAATAACCTGTTAAACCCAGAAATCCCCGCAAGCTTTTGAGAGTATTTGGGTGAGTCCAATCTTTCATAGCTTCAATCTTTTTAGGATCCACCCTGACGTCATCCTTGCCAACAAGATGACCCAAGTAATCTCCTTCTGAGGCACCAAAATCACATTTAGATTGTTTGAAGAAAAGTTGGTGCTGAGAGAGTAGATGGAGAAATCGATCCACAAGAGCAAGATGGTTTGTCCAAGTTTTTTTTGTAGATGAGGATATCATCAAAGAAAACTAACACAAAATGACGAAGAAAAGGATGGAAGACATGATTCATGAGGCTTTAGAAAGTGAATGGAGCATTACACAAGCCAAAGGGCATGACCAAAAACTCATAGTGGCCCTCATGATTTCTAAAGGCAGTCTTAGGAATGTTTTCCTCTTTCATACGGTTCTGGTGGTAGCTCGAATGAAGATCAAGTTTAGTAAAGAATTGAGCGCCACTCAATTCATCCAAGAGGCCATCAATGAAAGGAATGTAAAATTTGTCTTTAATGGTGAGTTTGTTGAGGGCGTGAAAGTTAGGACACATGCATCAAGAACCTTCTTTCTTAAGGACCATGACCACAGGAGAAGAATAGGGGCTCATACTAGGGCGGATAACACCTACGTTGAGCAGTTCTTGAACCATTTTCTCAATTTCATTTTTTTTGGAAAAGGGGTGACGATAGGGAGATATATTGGGAGGAACACTTCATGGGACAAGGGGAATGGAATGATCATGAAAACCACGGGAAGGAGGGAGTCCCTGGGGAGTGGAAACAACCATTTTATGTTTAGAGAGGATGGATTGGAGGTCCTGCAGCACAGAGGGTGTCTCAGTGGCTTGGATGGCATGGAGTTGGGAAATAATTCCAGAATGACCTTTTTTGAGAATCTTTTCCATGCGATGGGAACTAATGATCTCTGGGGAATTGATGATGATGCCTTGGAACTTATATTTTTGTCCCTCCTGGTCGAATTGCATAGTTAATTATTTAAAATCCATGAGAATGGGACCCAAAGTTTTTAGCCATTCCACACCCAACACAATGTCACAACTGCCCATGTCGATAACAAACATATATGATATTTCATATGGTAGTCACCAATTTGGAGACACACATTTTCACAATGCCCTCCACATTTCATGGACCCACCATTAGCAATCATGATTTGGAAATTATTGACTGCACGAATATAACAATTAGTTTCTTGGGCAATGTGGCGATGAATAAAATTATGGGTGCTTCCACTATCAGCAAGAATGATGACCTTCCTATGCTTGATGTAACCAATTATCTTGAGGGTTTGGGGCGTAGAGAATCCGGTGAGAGCATTTAGGGAAATGACCGATTCTACTTCAGGAGGGTCTGAAGGAGGGGTTATGTCTATGGGTTCAGGTGACACAGACACAAGGGGAGCCTCAACATCCTCTTTTGAAACATCCTTTGAGATGGCCATAAAAAGATTTTGTTCCTTACACTTGTGTTCCAAAAAATATTTGTCATCACAATTATAACAAAGGCCTTTGAGTTGGCATTCATCCATTTTGTCCCTTGTCAATTTTTGGATCTTGAGTGGCGTAGAAGGAGTGGGAGTTACTAGTTTAGTGTGAGGAATAAATGATGGTTTGCAGTTTTGAGAAGAGACAACCTGTTGTGCTTCCTTATCTCTTTTAGTAGCATCCACCCAACTTTGAGTTCGATCCATGAGGACATGAGAAAAAATCTCATCCTTGAGGCCACTGATAAAACATTATCAGAAAAAAGCATGAGGCATGCCCTCTGTACGATAATTCAGTCGCTCAAAAGAAACTATAAAGTATTCCACAGTGAGAGATTGTTTCAAATTTGTCAAATGACCTAAATGGTTGGTGTCAATGTCAAAAAATTCATAAATCTCTGCCACAAAGTGTGTCCAAGACACATACCCTTGGCAGACATTTTTTCTCCATTGCCACCATTGCCAACGTTCTTGATCTAGATGGAGAAAACCATACCAGAGTTTGGCCAACTCATCTGTAATGCCATACAAAGAGAAATAATGTTCCATTTGAGTTACCCAGTTGTTACACATTATTTTTTTCATCCCTTATGACCATTAATGATGTAAACTATATGTTGCCTTCAGAGGGGTCAGTGGCCTGAATTCCTGAAGAAAGAAGGGAGAATAACTTTTACTGAGAGAAGAAGTTGTGTTTTCCTTTGTAAAAACCCTATTAAAGAGGATTTTCGTAGGCTTCTCTATACACAGGGTGAGAAAATGCTTGGTTTCCGCAACTTTCTCTATAGCTAGACTGCGGAGTTTCCATAGGTTGCACTATAGCTAGGGTGCAGTGGCCTTCGTATGTGGGAAAAACGAGCATATTCTCGATGTTTCTATAAGGAGAAGCTTCTATGGTGAGGTGGCCTCCGAACGGTTTGGATCTTACTCTCTTTCATGATTTAGTGGGATCATCCTAACCTCCTCACCTTATCCTCTTCAACTTATAAAAGGAGAGGAGCTCTCATAGAGAAAGTTAGTTGTTTTGGCTTGAGATTGTTATCTTTGTTAGAGTGGCTTTGAGATTTGCTTTGTCAAGATAGATTGTGAATAGCTATCAGATACACAGTCTCAAAATCCATTGGAGCAAGAAGTGTGTGGGAAGCAAGGAACTGTTGGAAGGAATATGATGACATCAAGGCATCTGGTTGTATCTTTCTTCCACATTGTTTAATACATATATACTTTTCTTTCCTATATGAATGTTATTTGTCCATATTGTATGATTCCTTGATCACATACATAGTTTCATATCAAATAGACTCTGTTATTCTTGTCTTCGTTGGCTTGTGTTTATTTGTAGATATTTCTCATAAGCCTCATGATGGAGCTTGGATTGCATTGACGAAGTTGGATCTTCGATATTTAAAATGTATGTTCTAGATCCATTTCTCATTGGATATATGAAATCTAAGGAAAGAGTAGTGTACTGTCTTGTTTTGTTCTAGTTTCGTAGTGAAGCTAGGGGGATTGATTTGTGTCCGCACTTAACAATTATCCTGATAACACCATCCAATGGGATTCAATCCATCAAATTTGGTCACATCCACACGTGGAAGGCGTAGGTCACGCTGAAAGTGATGGGGCTGAAAGTTCTGGGAATGAGAGAAAGTTTCACCTTCGGTATGCAAAGGAGGTTCAGATAAGGGAAGATCTACAGAGATATGCAACTTAGCGCAGATCATCATAGAAACAGATTCAAGATGGGTAGTAATGTCTTGTTTGATCTCTTGTGTGAGTTCCTCGATTGAGGTAGCCACTGAAGCCACGATGGAGAATTGCATTTTTTGATTGATGGAGAGAATATTGGCATTGATCTGTCACACTTCTTGTTGGGTTTCTGTGAAATTAGAGTGTAAGGTATTGCAACGAGCTTCCAAGTCTTGGCTACGAGTATGGGCCATGATGACTAGGGAACACAAAAAGGAGCGGGTGGGGCGACACATAAAATGGGTTATGGGTGAAGTGTATCATAACGATCAAGGTGATGAGGTGAATCCAATGGGGTAAATCCCAAATAAGGGTGTTGGAAGGAGGTTGGGTCCACAATTTCTTTTTTGTTGAAAAATGATAGGAATGACTGCGATGAGGGAAAAGAGAGAAAACCAACGGAATAGGTATCAAATAATGGTTCCAACAGGATCTCAACTTTTTTTTTTTCCTCCTATGGTGTTATACTCCGATCTGAAAAATATTGTAGTGCTGAAATGTCCAAACGCTTAACAAGAAGAAATGTGTAGTAATTTCGCAACTTGAATGCAAGAGGCACAATTGCGTCGCAATAGATCTTATCTGTTTTGTTTTCATTTCCATCCCAAGGGTTCTACAAACAAGGGTTTTCCGTGTGCTATATCTCTCTGATATATGTGCGGGCTCCAACAGTAGTACTCGACCCAATATCTCAGGGCACCAACTAAGGAGGATAGACCGTACCCTTAGTCGTACTACCCGACTACCCAGGTACTAGAGAGTATCTTCCTGAGTGTTGTTCTCAGTGGCACTATAACAGTCAGGCGACTGATCGATTTATCTACAGAGGGCTTTAGGAGATCTAGGTCGATCTGTATACAGGTGTTGTCTGATGCACTACCACTCGAAGGGGTACCAACGAGGGTTACAAGGGTGGCCAACAGATGTGTGCTTAAGTACCACTTCTATTTCCTACATATATGAATCCCCGACCACAGGTTTATGCATGTAATGACAGATCCTTGTAGCTTAAAGACGTCGAAATACGTCTCTACCCTGAAAAAAATTAACCCACAATTTTCTGCCGAGGAAGGTGCTTTGATACCACTTGTAATATTCCAGATATAAAAAGTATGCATAACATAAATAAATAGCTAGAAATAGGAGATGAAAAAAAATATAACCAGAAAAACACCACGATAATACCAAAATGATAACAAAATAACACCATAAATAACACTTTGATTACCGAGAGCAATGTTCACTTGCCTCTTTGAGGGGGAAACCTCTAGCAGAGCAGATCTCTATTACAATAATATCCAAGAAAAAAGTTCTCATACCCTCGACTCTTATTTATACTAAACATGTCTATCAAAAGAACCATCTAGAGGAAGATCCTTCTAGAAGCGAAAACTTCTATTATGTGTTCTTACATTGGACTTATTCTTCCTTATTGCTAGGCCTTATTAATATTGACCTTTATTACATGGAAATATATTATTCTACCTACATGAGGGGTTAGGTCCCTAACACAAAACCTTTTCATCACATTACTTGTCTCATAAATATGGAATTTTTTTTTCTTAATGTAAGAATAGTTAATAACAACTCGTTTGATTCAAATGCAAATAGAAATCTTATAACACTTCAAAACTAAGATAAATTTAGTTGCCTACAAGTCCAAGTGAAATGCAATCCTCTATGTTTTCGGATAGCAAATCAACAATTTCTCGTGATTATCAATTTTATATGAGAAAATTCATTTTCTTTTTTCTTTTTACCATGATTTTTAGTGCATTTAATACCCATCACTTCAAAATCTTGCAAAATCTTCAAAACTTCAATCACATGTGTGATTGACATCATCTTATATGCTTTCGTATTAGTTTAAATCTTATTACATGAAAGTTTCCCACTTTGCATTCATGTTTAAAACAATCAATTTGGAAATAGTTATGAAATCTTCAAAACTTCAATCACATGTGTGATTGACATCATCTTATATGCTTTCGTATTAGTTTAAATCTTATTACATGAAAGTTTCCCACTTTGCATTCATGTTTAAAACAATCAATTTGGAAATAGTTATGACTTTGACATGGGGCACATTAAATCAAACATCAACTTTCTAATTCGATAAAACTAAGCCTTTTAGTTAGCAAATGTTTACCAGTGATCCAAGCAGGAAACAAGACAAATATTGAACTTTGTATGGATGGGGCTAATTTTTTTGAAATAATTCAAACACGAAACAATATATTTGGAAACAATAATAACTTTGTTTAACGAAAAACATAAAATCAATCTAAAAAGATAAAACAATGCTAAAAAAAAATAAAGAATGTTTCAAGTTAAAAGAAAACTTGTCTTTCATCATAAAATCAAACAAAACTCCCTAAATAAAGTTATTCTCTTATCCGAAATAGGAAGGATAGCAAAAATTTGTAATCCACTAATGTATTTAAACTAAAAGTTTAAAATTACGAAACATATAAATTTAAAAAAAAATTCATTCCTATTATCTCTAAAAATGAATAAGGTTGGAGATAAATAAAACAAAATTACATTACTAAGACAAAATCAAAATGGTATCCAAAATATCTCAAGGATTTTTGGGTGTACATATGAAAAATGAGAATTTTTTTTTTTTAAATTGTAAAGTATTTAATTTTATTTATAATTAATTATATAAATTTA
Source organism: Picea mariana (assembly GCA_032191745.1). NCBI lineage: Eukaryota > Viridiplantae > Streptophyta > Pinopsida > Pinales > Pinaceae > Picea > Picea mariana. The sequence continues at coordinate 101,438 of JASDQU010736023.1, read as the reverse complement.
ATTATTTAAACATTTGAATTTAAAATTAATATGTTGAATGATTTTTTTCCTAAATTTATTAGGTTTTTTTTAATTTCCCACATTAATAAATAGAAATTGAATTTATAAATAAAAATAGAAGTGTAAGTTATTTTTCTGCTCTTACTTTTAAAAAGATAAATTACACTCATAAAATAAAATTATATACAGAAATGTAAAGAAATTCTCTCATTTATAAATTAATTAAAAAAAAAAAAAACTAATTATTATAAACTATATCTCTAATCTTAACAAAACTAATTTCTATTTTTTAACTACATTTTCTAAAATAAAAATTAAAATCACTTTTTAAAAATATATGTTCCTCATAAATAAATATCAACAAACCATTAAAACACTTGAACAGAGATAGCCATGGCATTTTATTAGTACACATGTTTAAATCTTATTTTTTTATTATTATTTTTTCTTTTATTTCAATTATTTTTTAAAATTTTTTTATATGCAATTTTAAATATGCATTGTTTAGCCCCCCTTTTTTTTATTCTCTTCTAATACGTCTTCCTTTTATATATATACTTTCCATTATATATATTTTAATACTTTATATTTTTTGTCTTCCTTTTATATATATACTTTCCATTATATATATTTTAATACTTTATATTTTTTCTCTTCCTTTTATATATATACTTTCCATTATATATATTTTAATACTTTATATTTTCTCTTCCTTTTATATATATACTTTCCATTATATATTTTAATACTTTATATTTTATTTTCCTTATATATATATACTTTCCATTATATATATTTTAATATTTTATATTTTTTCTCTTCCTTTTATATATATAGTATATATAGAGAATACTTTCCATTATATAGAGAGAAAGAGAGAGAATGAAAGAGGAGTTGATCATTTATATATTTTTCTTTTTATATATACTTTTCTTTCTTATATATATATATATATATATATATATGGGTTGATGCATAATTGAATAGTATAGTAGTTGAATAATAAAAGTTTTGATTCTATTTTGTCCAAATATAATATTAATTTTTAGGTTTCAATATCTCTAAATAAATATGGATAAAAATAGAGCAAATTCAAAAGTGTATTATAATTTATAATCACAAAATCAAAGTTGATACACCCTATCCTATCCTCCTCATAGAAGCAAGGCTTTCCCACATTGAGAGAACGACTATCAATGGATATATAACGTTAAAGAAAAACATAAGCAACATGGAATACACGAGTGTTAAGAAATAGAAAAGACAAGAAAAGAACTTGGCATAAAAGGATTTAAGACATTCTCAACACGTGTATTCATCTCATGATGTCAAATTATAGTACATGTATTTGATCACCTCTATATCTAGATCTCACTGACAACTCAGAGGATAATGACAACACCTCATCAGTAGATAATGATGACAGATCATAAGAAAGTGATATTGGACTTTGTGATTGTTTAGGGACTCATAGTTTAACACTCCCCCACCTCAATCACAAGTCTAAATATTTATATCAATAAGGAAACATGAACTAGTTCATAAATTGGTAGCATCTTCAATATTCTATTTGAAACTTTCTAAATTGAGCTTTGATGAAGATATGCTTGAAAAATTGCCAATATGGATGTTGAATGGTTTATATAAAATGAAATTTGAAAGAGATTAGAATTTATTGAAGTGAACAATTGTCATTTATGAACATTCTCTTGTTAATTGGTGAACATGTATGATCACCATTATGATATTAGTGAGAAAATAAGATCACCAAAGTGCTATATGAATTTAGACACAATTAGGTGTCGAACAACATCCCAATAAATAGTTGAAGAGAAATGAGAGGATTCTAGATTCCATGCTATGTCTTCCCAAATATGTTGTTTTGATGAGATTTATTACCTTTGGTAACCACGAGTTTCATATATATATATATATATATATATATATATATATATATATATATATATATAACCTCTGATAACCACCAATTTCAGTCCACATAACTTATCATAAGTGACTTAGAATAATGAAGATATCCTAAGATGTGAATGAGGTGGTCTTAGGACTTAGTGATTAGAGATAAATTGATAACAATCTTCCCCTTAATCATAAGTCCATACAAGTATATAAGATAAGAATCTAATAACATATACAAACCTTTAATCTGATACTCATGATCTGAAATATCATGAGTGTCAAGAAGATCCAAGTGTCGAAGGACAATCTAACCAATCCAAAACCCCATGTGAGTGATCCATGTCAACATAACAAAATCCATAATCCATCATCCTATATTAAATCAATCCATCAACTTGTCCTAAAAAACAAAATAAAAACATCAATCCATCATCTTGAAGAAACCAAAATATTCATTATCAAAAGTAGACTTTGAAACTTGAAGTTTGACAAATATAATCAATATCCCCCCCCCCAATGATTGAAAGGTGATAAGTCCTCATAACTATGAATCAAAAACATATTATACCTTGCTTGAAAGTGGAAAAATTTAACTAAATTGTCTTTGAGTCGAGTTGGAATACTTGATATTCAACTCAAATGACTACATCAAGTGGGCCCGAGTCATGCCCTAAATCACAAATTTCTGAAACAAAACATTCATGTCCATTTTTTGTAGAAACCTCTCCAATAAAGTTTGCTTATATGTATCTATGAACCCAACAATATGACCCCTCCAACAACTTGGATTCCAAAATCCAATGCCAACCACTTAACCATTCATAATTTATCTATTTTCTTTAAATCTTTGTTTTCTTTCAACACCTACCTAAGAGGTTATTTGTCTTCCCACATAAACTACATGGAAGTAAGAGAAAAACAATGTAATACAATATGGCCAACTTGATGGCAATGTTGGCATTCTTTAGTTACATCATTAAACTTAGTAACATTAAGTGCATCATACTCATGATTATCAGATGCATCAACATAATACTTATCCTTCTATTCCTCATCATCAACATCATCATCTACAACTTCGTCATCCTATTCCACATCATCAACATCAAGTTCCTTTTTACCATAATCCAATGTATGCCACTACAAATCATAATAAATAAACCTTGTGCTAAAAAATGTAACTAGTCTAGAATAAATAGGAATATGATGATGATGATGATGATGATTAATGTCCACTAAGACCTAATTGGTCTATTGAAACTTAAGAGGGTAAGTGATTACTTGTGATTCTTTAGAATTTTGTTTCTTTGCTTGAAAAACATTAAGAGAAGCTTTCAAAGATCACCATACTTTTTTTGAGTTAAGAGGTTAGGAAGGTTGGTAGTGTGATCAATATTTTGAAAATGAGATCTAATATGGGTATAGGCTGGACAATATAAGACAAAGTGATTTTCATCTTCAACCTTCTTAGTTTCACAAAGGTGACACACTCTTTTATCCCATGGCGTTTTAGGAATTGACCAACGCCCAGTTTCACTATGGAGCTTGTGAGAATTTTTTCTTATCTTAACAATGCTTATTTTTTTCTTTACACTTGGCAAAACAGATAGATAATTTTGATCTTCTAGATTAGGGTTGATTACATCTTTATAATACCTTAATTTTCTTTTTTACTCTAACTCTTATCACACCACATTTTTCCCTTAAATTTTGATTTGACATTTTTTTTAATAGTATCTTTATTCTGCAAAATGGTTTCTTCCATGATTCCCCAATATTTTATCCAAGACTGAGTGTATTTATTCCATCCTCTCTTGATTCGATGGTGGTTATGACTTGATTTTGAAGCAATTTTAGGTAGCCTCTTGTCTTCCATGTTGTTTAACTTGTTCTTATACATTAGGTATCTAGTCATAGCCATGCTCTCAATGGGAGAGAGGCTTTTTTCTATGAGGAGGATGGGATAGGGCGTGTTTCCTTTAATTTTGAGATTATAGGTTATAAAATTCTTTTGTATTTTCTATATCTTTCTCCAGGATTCACGAGAGATACTACAACCCCACACTTCACATCCATAAAAAATAACACGTGTAACAAGAGTCTCAAAGAGGAGTTTATTCTTATCCCAACTCCAAAGATCAGTTGATTTACAATTGTTTTCAAGCCCATAATAAGATTTCCATCCCCCAATAACCCTTTTCTCAATGCTATAATAAGCCCATATGAAAGAAGTTTAAAAGTCATTCTTTTCATATCCTAAGATGAACTTGTTTCTCTTGAACTGTAACTCTTCCCAAGGTCTCATAACTTTATTTATATTCTCAAACTTATCCTTATCCTTCTTATTGTATTTATACAATTCTTTATCTTCCTTTGTAGTTTCTTCATCAAATTTCACTATTTGATTCATAGCTAGAGGACGTTGGATACCCTTGTGGTCACTTTGAAAAACAGTTAATCCAAATAATGGATTTTGTTGAAGAAGTATGGGTTCGAAATGTTGATGGTGAAGAAGTTGCAATTCATCACTTAACAACATATTATGCATTTCAAATATATCAATATTTGTTTTCCTGAAGTGCATACATGTAGCCACATGAATTAGTGAAATTTTGTTGATTTGAATAGTTGATCTTGGTGTAGTGTTAATTAAAGAGTGTAGAAGACTGAACATGTCTTTGATACTTTCCATCCCCAAAATAATTTCTTCACAAAAACAATTTCTCAAAAACCTCCAAGTGTCTTGAACAAGAACAACTTGTCACAATGCCAAATAATGACCAATCATAGAAATATATTCATCATCATACTTGATCCTCCTATTCAATTTCAAACTAGATTAAAAACTTTCACATACATTTTCAAAGTTTGTCACACATGCAAAATTGTTGGACCTTCAATAATACTTAATCAAGGCTTCTTGGTTGTGAGATAATTGTCTTTAAGTACAAATGATTGTGTTCCTTTTCTTACCTTGTTTATGTTGTTTCTTGTATGCATGTGCTTTCCTTCCTTATATTACAACCTTATTTTCATGTGCTTTATTGACTATATAATAGTGTTTATTTCCAAAAAAGAGAAATGTAAAAAAAATACCAGCATACATAATTAGCCACAAGACCGCATACAAAAGTATCCTAAGACTTCGTTATTCAATTTTTGGCAGGTCTAGGACACAAGGCCAAAAAATCAATTTTAGTAAGTTTCTTGATCCACCTACATCATGAACCCTTTATAGATTTGAAACACCTTGTGTCCCCATTTGAACAAATATTTAACATGTTCACCTTCTACCTCCCTTTACTTAAGAATTTTTTTCTCACAACCATGAATCCCTTATGAAGTATTGAAGGTCCAACAAATTTTCATGTGTGTTTCACTTTGAAAATCTATGTGAATTTGTTTTATGATCGGAATCGTGTCATCATGAGGAATGTAAAAGGTATTAATGGGATATTCATGAGCAATCCATTCATATTAAGAAACCATAGCTTCTATGCCAAACCAAATGACAATATTCTCCCTGGACATGTCTATATTTGTAATCAAAATTCTCCCATATACAAATACATTTAACTAAAAAAAAAATGATCTGACCAAAAAATTTCATAATTCTGTAGATCCTTCTTCAACAACTCACAACATCATCATTCTTCATTCTCTCTCAATATTGGTTCATCAAATCATAAGCATCTTTTGATACCACTTTAAATATGTAACGAAGAACAAGAAAATCTAGAAGATCAAGAATAGGTGGAAAGGCATGAAGCCAAAATTATAGTTCTTCATATTATTTACATGAGAGTTCTCTCTCTCTCTCTCTCTCTCTCTCTCTCTCTCTCTCTCTCTCTCTCTCTATATATATAT
>JASDQU010736023.1:28977-44012 GCA_032191745.1 Picea mariana | reverse complement strand
TTTGGACCTTGAGGATGCAGAGGCATCGGTGGAACCCCTTGGACTCCAGATTGAGTCAGGGAGTGTGCTATTTGGGTTGATTTATTTACCGTGCTATTTCATTAATTTGATGATATGATGTTGACATGTTCTGACACGATTGTTGATGATGCAGGCTGACGATAGCTTGCCGACTAGACTCACATATGGAGTAAAGGGGCCACACACGATTTTCAAAGAGGTTGAGGGAGAGGTGTGGACAACAGCCTTGCCACAGCCTACTAGCACTCCCGTCGTGGCTCGAACTATAGGTTAACGATTACCTAGTTCGAGAGGATCCATGATGCCATGAGGGCAGACTGCGACAGTCACTCACGATGATTCTAAGGGGCGCGTAATAAGGTGGGGGCCTTATTACTTAGAGCCCTTAGTTTCCCATAAGTTCACCTGGCAGAGTGTTGACTCCAGGGGTTATAGATGTCTACCAATCAGTCAAGTTGACGAGTGGCACCCTTGGAGCACGTGGTGCATCCCGAAGGGCACGTTGCGCGAAAGAAACACAAGTTGGCTAGTGGCACCCTTGGAGCACGTGGTGCATTCTGAAGGGCACGTCGAGCAAAAGAAACATAAGTTGGCGAGTGGCACCCTTGGAGCACGTGGTGCGTCCTGAAGGGCACGACGCGTTGATGTTGATGACGGAACAAACCTAGACGGCCCTAAGACATTTAACACATTAAGAAATTTTTAAGCTACTTCCCTAATTAAATGTCACCTAGTTCAGAATCTAAGTCCTAAGTCTAAAACTTCTCAGGGTAAAATTTTGTCTAACCTTAAGAACAGACCCTATAAAAATAAAAATAAAAATTTAAACAAAAAAAAAACCCTTAGGTAATAGTTTTAGTCTTCAAAAATTTTTGGGGTAAAATGAAGAGAGTAATAATTTAATTAAAAATCTGTGGTTTTAAATTGTAAAGAAGAAACAAATTATTTAATTTGTGGAAGTATAAAAAGATTTTAAATTAATAATAAAGGGAAAAGATTAAATAGCGCAATTGCCATTTTGGCTCTAATAAAAAGGGAAAAGAAGGGGATAATAAAAATTAGGAAACTAAAGATTGGAGGAAACATAATAAAGGAAAGTTGGGAACTTATGGTAAAAAGTGAGGTCAACATAGTAAGGAATCTGCAATTAAGAACCTTCTAATTTGAACTAATTTAGTAACTTCATTTTTAGGAAAATTATTTAAAACATGTAAGGGGATCTAGAAACACCTAGGAGGAAATTTAGGAGCAACTCTAGGTGGGTGAGGGAAATGAGTAAATTAATAATTTAAAGAAAATAATTACTTGAGGAAAGAGGGGGATGGACAACACTTGTGCGAAGGAGAATATTTAGTAAATTTTTATTAAAACTTAATTAAAATGTAATTTAGGGAAAGTTGGAGGTTGGAAAAACTCTATAAAAGAAAGGGAAGATGAGGAAGAAAGGGATTGGCTGTTAGTGTAACATTACGCTACCGGAATTGTGACTTGACTGATTACTTGTGGAGAGTTGGGATTTTCCAGCTTGGATAGGAGTGGTAGCTCGGCCTTGCGAGGCGAGCTGGGAAGCTAGATGGACCATCTGGATTGTATGTGGCCCCTTTGCGGCTCGGGGGGCTAAGGGGGAAGCAGAGTACCCCTAGTGATTGGCTGGGAGGTACCGGTGTAGTCTCTACGGTCGGCGAGTGGGAGCGGCGCGGAGTAGGAGCGACACCGAGCGCGGGGTCATCATTCGAGGTGGGAGTTAAGGCAACGATATGTTTTTCATTTGCATGATAGAAGGTATTAGGACCTTAGCCCTCTCTTATTGTTATCAACATTTTTGTATTGGCATTGTGAGATGAAAAATACTTAACTTTAAACAGCTTGGGTTCTTGTTGGATTAATTGGTTTCTTGCCTTGCTCTTCGGCGATTGTAATTGTGGGACAATTATAAAAATATTACTTCTTACTCTGCTGTTGCATGTCGGTATTAGATAAAATAATTTTATGATCTCGGCATTGCCGACCTTCCATGGATCTGTGCGATCTCCCGCTGTGCCTTGCGTTTGTTGTCTGCGTTCTTACATTTCTGTGGGCGTTTAAATATCCCAGTGGGCGTTTTTACCTTTGCCGTGGGCGCTTTTACATTGCCGTGGGCTTTTTTCCACTTCTGTGGGTGTATTTACATTTCTGTGGGCGTTTAAATATCCCAGTGGGCGTTTTTACCTTTGCCGAGGGCGTTTTTAAATTGCTGTGGGCGTTTATAAACTTCCATGGGCGTTTTTATATTGATATGGGCATTTTTATATTACTATGGGTGTTTTCTATCACTGTGGGTGTTGTATATCACTGTGGGCATTTTCATTTTGTAAATTTAGATCTGAGAATTCATTCTGGCAATAGATGTATGGGCATTTCGTTTTTGTAAATTAGATCTGAAAATTCAATTTTGGCATAATGGGCAATCGACTTTATTGTTAAGAGCAAGTTGCATACTGTTCTCACGCTCGATGAATTCGACTTCATCATCATAGCCATATCAGACACTTCATAGGAGATTATGCAGAACACCAAAGCCAAGCAAGCAACCATGTATGATAGGATTGAGACAAAGCTCAGAGGGGTACAACAGGCCCTTCAGTCCAGCTGTGCAGTATCCACTATGCCCCTGCCATCATAAGAACCAGAGTTGGGAGATGAACCTTCCCAACTCCACAGAATAGATGATGTGACTCACCTTCATCTAGCACAAGAAGAGAAAGAACAAGCCACAGTGGCCTTGAAGTAAGAACAATAGGAAATGGTAGAGGAATGCCAAGTTGCACAACAGGAGAAGGATGACCTGCACACCAAGTTTGAAGAGAAGAGAGCACAGGTCAAACAAGAGAGAGAGCAGTTGCTCGCATAGAAACTTAGAGTCAAAGAAGCAGTCAACAGAGAACTTCAATCTGTGACCGTCTTAGGGAAGAAGGTAGAAGAACCAATAGAGCATAAAGTAGCGCACCTTGTAGAAGCTATCCAACAGCTTCAATAAAGAATCACAGAGCTAGAGCTATGAATAGTTCTAAGTACCCCGCATGACGTGCGAGACCAAAGAGAAGCCACTGCTCGGAGCATAGTTGAGAGGATTATAGCATTCACTCTGGAATGTAAACAACTTAGCAGTAGAAGTGTACAAACCTACGAGCAACTTAATGAAGACCCTGAACTAAAGGCACTGGAGTCACAGCTCTAGGAGGCAAAGTAGCAAGAAAAAATAGTATAAGCGTAGTTGAATCTCCTCTCAATAGTTTAAAGGATGAAGTGATCCCAGGAACAATGCACTGCTCAACATCAAGTCCACACTATATAGAGAAAACTCATGGAAGTAACTTAGAGGCTCCAACTAGTCTAGGATGAAGCGTGCCAACTGTTTGAGGAGATTGAAGGGTGAGGAGCAGAGCTAGAACAAGTCGTCACTACAGTCGAACAATGCTTAGAGGGACCTTTCAACAAAGTAGTTATCCAAGAGTTCATCGAGAAGGAGGCCTTGGCACAACAATAGGTAGAATCATTTTGAGCCAACCTCGAGGATTTTGAAGTAGAGCTACCCAGACCAGAGTGACTCGAAACAAGTCACATGTGAGTGTTGGGGGCCTTTTGGCCCTTGACCAAGTTTTGAGGATCCTTGGTCATGTTTGACCTATTTTGGGACTTTGATAGGCTGTCGAAGGCAGAGCGCAAGTCGAAGTGGAGATCGCGGGATCTCGACCCCTTGTTTAGGGATTTTTGGGTTTTGGGATTCTGTAACAGATATGGGGATGTGGCCCATAGGTTTACCGATGTTTAGGCCCATTTTGTAATGTATAAATATAAATCTAGGTGATGTAAGTAAGAGAGTATGTGATGCTAAGTGCAAAAGCGCAAGTGTTTGATACCAAGTGCTAAGTGTAGGTGATAGTTGTACATGCTTTGTGCATGCTGTGTGAGACTTGCAAGGATAAGTGAAAGTGACTATAAGAGATTGAGTAGAAGCTTTGTGTTGTAACCTAACTCAGGGAAGGAGGATCTGGCGAGGTGCGTGCAGATCTTCTGTCCTATGTGGAGTAGGATCTTGTGGCTTTATGCATGTAGAATATTGACATAAGATAATAAAAGAGAAGAAGAGTTGGTGGGTGTAGCCCCACGCTTGGGGTGAACCACGTATATCCTATATTGTTATGCTTTGTGTGATGCATTTATGTGTTTATGTGTTTACTTGCTTAGTGCGTTGGTATAGATAAATGATAGATATATCCGATGATGTTTTGTGCTTAATAATATGAATAAGTGCTAGATCTAACCCATGTGAATGTGCTTAGTGCTCATCTATACCAAATCTGGGTGAATACTGTGATGCTCTGTGATTAGGGTCTTTACTATGAAGTAGATACTGGGTAAATACTGATGAACTATAATTGCTAAGTTCTTTGATATAATATTGTAATCATAGATCTGTGTCCTAGCTAAGATTGTAGACATTGGAGTCCTACAACCACCCCTACCTCTACCTTACGTGAGACTTCATCTATTTTGTAGGTGTTTTCGAAAGGGCTGGTAGTTAGGGTTTTGTTGGTGCGCTCTTGAGCATTGAACCTTGGGTCTACCCCTGTGCCAGCAATCAATATAAACGAGAGAAATCAAAGGCGAAAAACAATCCAAACCCCAAAAATAAGATTCCTTCCCTAGTATGGTCGCCAATTCTATTATGAAGAAAATCTCTCTATGGCATGGGGAAAACCACAACAGACGGAAATGAATGCAGAAATCAACTCTAATCTAAAGTATGTTATATAAACAAATATGCTAACAAGACAATATAAAGAGCCTACCTCGTCGAGACATTCGATGAAGTCCACCATTGATTACTTGACCCAAAGCAATACACCTGCAACTTGTCCTCAACAACCAAGATACACAAGCATATGGTGATAATATATAAATTTAGCATATTCAATAGCATAACCCATCAATATTCATAACGAATATGCCCATGGAATAACAATTCAATTATTTTCAAGACATTAATTGGATGAGAAAAGAGTATTTCTATTAAAATGTAATCAACAAAAGTGTATGAATGAAAAACTTTAGTGTCGGCACATTCGGAACTGAGAAACTAAGTCCCTTCCAGCTGGGATTCCACTACTTCAATCCTCCACCGAAGGAAATCTCATATAAGAGAGATAATGAGGTTCTCCATCAAATAGGAAAGAGCTTGGGGGCTGGGAAATCTGCTCAGACTTAAAAGGACAAAGGGATCCAGACTCAATATGATGTGAATAATTTCTCCAGAGTAACTTTGCTCTCAACGTTGAATTATTCTCCCCTCTTCCTCACCTTGGATATAATGGACCATTTATAGCCTTCAAATGGAACTAAAGGTCCGAGTTTGAACGTTTCCAGTATATGGAAGGTCAAGGATCATGGATCGTGTGACGTGACATGGAAACCCGATACTATTTTTTAATTTTGAGAGCAAAACCCGATGTACATGGGCTGTAATGGTGCAACCTATGTATACACATGCTGTATAGCTGTTAGGGAGTGTATATGTGGAAAAATAAAAATTTTATCTCTGGGAATTGCAAAAAGGGACTTCAAGTATGCATAGGGAAATGGAAAACGACCCTCTGTGCAATTTTGCATAGAGTGAGGCAAATCTTGCTATAACAATCCGTATCTTGAAGGGGGCGACGCCTCTGACCCATTTAATTTCTCAGACCAATCTCAACTTAGTAATAACCCATAGGCCTCTGGGATGTCTACCGCGATGATGTAAATCACTTGTAAAAATTTAGGATATATTTCTATTCTGATCATCACATCCCTGATTTCCCCCATGACTTTGACCTGGGTCCTATCTAGCTGTATAACATGTTTGTCACTCTGTAGAGGAACAACATTTAATTTTCTGAAAATTGACAAGGGAATAGCATTGGAAGATGCTCCTGAATCCACCAAAAAATTATAGAGGTTCCTGTTGAAAGCTTCGAACGTTAAGAGGAAAGGTGGGACAAAAGGCTTCCCTTTCTTATCTTCCGAACAGGTATTCACGGTTGGTTTACTTACTAGGTTTGTGGAAGCTAGATTTATTTCCTAACCATTGCTAGTCGTAGGGTCTTCTACTGAGTCCAAATATTTTAGCAGAAAGTCCTTCTATTGAGGGATCCTGCATATGTCCATGACTGATATGTTAGCCCTTAACTTCTTCAAATTTTCCACTACATTGTAATAGAGTTTGGGCGATTCTTGGGCATGGATGCTTATAGGTTTCTTACTGGGGAAAAAAGGTTTTTTCGGGCGATCGGGGATGTCTTATTTCTCAGAGTTTGGGTAACAGCAGTATCTTTTGAGATAGGTGGACCTTTACTGCATGTCTACACCATTGAGACCTTGACGAGTGGTTCTTGAGACTCAAACAAATTGTTGGAAGGCATGATCAGGTCCGGATCCCATATCAGCATGGATGTATCTTATGGTGGATCAACCTCTTCCTGGTCAACAATATTCATAACTAAACTTCTCGATTGTTCGGTTAGGGAGACTTCATCTAGAAACTGATTGGCCATCAAATTCATGGCATGCACCCATTAAGGGTAGTCTCTTTCAGAGTGGTTTTCCTAGTGATATGTATAGAAAGAATCAGATGCTACATTCCCTAGATCAACATTTAATTTAGCTAGGGGAGGCCTTGAATAGTGGTTTCCTTTTAAAGAAAGGCTGATAGGGCCTCTGGCCTTGGTTTCCTTCCCCTGCATTTCTCTTCATGTCTATGATCTCATTTGATAATCTCTTAACCATGCATTGTATATCTTCTATGTCTCCATTACCCTTGTCGGGAGTCTGTTCTACTTGTTTCCCCGACGGTCTAGTCAAAAGGAGTCCTCTCCTAGGAGGAGATTGAGCTTGTTTATTAACTAAATAAACCTAGCCTTCTTTACACCCTTTCATCTAGAATTATATCATTTTGGCTCCTTCAAAATTCTCAACTAGGGTTCGTTTAGCATCCCTTTTCACGAACATGGAAATAGAAGCCAGGAGAGCATTAGCATAAATTTTGATTTGCAATTCCTGAGTTGGCTTAGCTTCGGGCTGGAACTTGTTCAAGATGGTCGTGAATATTTTATTAAAATATTTGACCCTTTCTTTCGAACTCATGGTGGTGGCGAACAACTCGACCATCAGATCTCCCATAGTAGTTTCTTCGGCAAATTTGTCTAGACAATATTTATGAAACTTTGTCCAGCTGGTTATAGATCCTATCGACAGATTGAAGTACCATGTGGAAGCTAAATTTTCAAACATATAGGGGAAAATTATCCATACTACATCTTCATGTTGGATGTTCATAAGCCTGATCACTAGTATAAATTTCTTGATATGATCTTAAGGCAATCCAGAGGTTTTGGTATCGAACTTAGGTAGAAACTTCTCTATATTACGACGAAGGTTATGAACTGGTCTTGGGAGGGCCAAAGCATCTATAGCCAACCAGGGTTGATCGTTCAGAGGCAGTTTCCACCTTTCATCATTATGGTCATTGTTTCCTTCCATATCTTCAAACTCCGAGTTAAACTCCTCCTCTTCCAAAAAATCATCTGGTTCAGAGACATTGCCGACTAGCATTTCAGGTATCAAATCAAGAGGTTCTTGGATTTCGGTAATTGTGAAATATATTAAGTCTTCTACCGAGTGTATGAAAATGTCGTCGGGGGTACTAACCACTGGTCTACTTTGTTGTTTTCTTTGAGGGAGTATGGGAGCTAAGGAAAACACACTAATATGTCGAGCATAGGCTCTTTTGATTCTTTTGAATTGATTTACCTCCTCACGATGAAGAGTGTAGGGTATTTTAGGGTGAAACGGTTCTTCCTCTGGCTAGGGTGAGTTACTCATTCCAGGAGTAATCCATGTGTGTGGGCTATCTTGGGAATGACTAGCCATGCATGTGGGTTGTTTTGAATCTATAGGATGTTTGAAATACTTTGTAGAATATATATCCAGCCATTCATTCTTAGGCCCTCCCCTCCTTCTATCACCAATTATGTTGATGGGTCTTAAATCCCTTGATTCAACAGGAGGAACCAAACCTGCCACTGAGGGCCAATTAGACTCTGCAACATTTAATAGTGGAATGGTTCTCCAGATCTTATGATCCAGCCAAATTATCAATGGGATTTACGTTTTCTTTTGAAGGATCTTCCTTTAGTTTGGACTATTCTCTTTTGTGTATTTTCTCTTGGGTGGGACTGATATGAGATGTAAGCCGGTATAAACCAACTTGGCAACAAAAATGGAATTAATCTTAACTAAGGGGAAGAGGTTGAACTTGGGATAACCCGCTACTCAAGCATGCAGACGACAATTTTATACCATAGGCCTAGTACTAATACATTAACCTTGTGAGCATCCAATTATTGTCTGAGATACTAACTATCAGAAAGAAAACACATATGCAATGAGACAATGACAAGAAAAATAATTCATCTACCAGAACCATTCATCACATAATAACACAACGATTCATCTTCATCATTAAAGCAAAGAACAACAAAAAATTGCACCAGATAACTTGACAACATAATCAATTGCTCTTACTCATTACAACATCATTCATGAAACAGGATAGGAAGTAATTCTTCTCCACATCCAATCACACATGCAGTTGAAGAAAATAACTTGTCTTTAGTCCAGAAGGACTTCTCAATTCACAGCAGCTTCAAAATAATTTTTAACAACTAGAAACAAAGAGTTCTTGCCACAACCATTGACCTCTATCTAATTGGTCAATGTCTTTATTTATAATCTAAATTTCAACTGAAAACAACAGCTAAGTACAGTTTAAGCAAAGAAAAATACAGCATGTGGCGTCATCTTCTAACAGTTTCTTTAATATTCAACTAAAAATAGTTCTTTGAAAGGGTGAATTTTCTCATACTCAGACCAACTGATAAACAACTCTTCGCAGGTTTGGGCCCTTGGGAACCTATGATGCTCCATCAGAGCCGCATAGAATCCTCTGATTTCCACTGTATGCACTCGGTACTTCACTAGACTGGTGTTTAACTTCTGTAGAACGGTTTGAGCCTTCATCAGATGTTCCATAAATATTTTCTCTTGTCCCGGTGACGTAGAAATCACCTTGGATAGCTCTTCGGCCCATAGTGAATCCTGCTTGGCATGTGATCCGACTATGTCGCATAAGTTGATGAAGTTGTTGGGGTCGCCGAACTCAGGGAGTCCTATATCCTTCATTGCTTCGTTGATTTTACCCCAATGATTCTTGTATTTTTTCCATTGCTTTTGAATTTCTCTGTGTGGTTCCTGGGACATCTTAGACCAGTACTCGACCGATCGCTTTTTACGATTAAGACTGATTTTTCCCAACACTCGGATGTCGTGTTTGTATTTATCTCAGACCTGCTAGACTGCATTGATGTATTCGAGTATTTCTATGGCTTGCTGCACCATTTCATGCCATTTCTCCACGTCCTTTCATGTTGTGAGTGCCATGAGAGTGTCTTCCTGGAGCTCAACTATCTTAACAGTGAACATGTGCCGCTCATGTGTCAAATTGTTGTAAGCCACTTCGAACTCGCTTCTCGAATAAAATGTGGTCTGAGTGGTGCCCTTATAGTATTCATCCAAGTGATGCAAACGTTATAGATCCTTCAGGGTGGTGACCAAATATTTCTCATCCTGTTTAGCTCTATCTAGGGTGGCATCCAAAATCGCCATCCCCACATCGATGAGCTTGGATGTTTTGGCATTTTCTGTGTTTATCAAATCCTCCTCTGTGGTGATGAGGACGAAGCGATCCAATGTGATTCTCCTTTTCTTCGTGGTTCTTTTGACGATGGACCTCTTCTTTCGATCGTAGGAGATCACATAGATATCGTCCACCTCGTCCACCGGTTCAGGAATCTGCTGATCACCCCATGTAAGTGTGTTTCCTAGATTTCTAGCGGTGTATACTTGTTCCAGATCATGTTCTTGAACTTTTTCGTTATACTTCGAGGGCTTGGCCTCTGCCTGTTGCTTATTGGGGATCTGAGTATCAAGTGAAATAGAGATGTCGAGAAAATACCTGATACTCACTTGTTCGTGGGCAGTCGAATTGCCAAATTCCTTTTGTGGGGATCCTCCTTTTGGCTCATCCGGTTCTGAATTACCCTTCAGATCATCAGCTCGGGTCTTCAACACTTTGGGGTTCTTTGTGTAGGGAAAATTTTTGGTTTCTTTTTCCTTTCATGGTATTTCTTGGGTCTGGACCTCAAGATCAGGAAAAGAAGCCTTCTCAGGTCCCTTTTCTTCTTGGATCTGCACAGGGGTCCCGAGAGATGTCTCCGAGCTCTCATCATTGCTATATATATTTATAAATTCATTAAAAGGATTAGGTGCACCTGCTCCCACTGATACTTGGCTTGCCTCTGGTGGAATCGTCGTACCTACCGGTAATCTGACTGGTGGCCTTGTGGAATCAGGGTTATTAGACCCGTTGTTGTTACCAAGGTTTATGGAATCAGGGCCGCTCTCCCCTGATAGTTTTTCTTCCGGGTTTTCAGTCAGAAGCTTAGGAACTATGATGAAGTCTGGGTTATCCTGCATCCACTTCATTAATAGTTGGGCCTATTGATACATGAGGCCCCCCATCCCCTATATATCTTGAACTTCAGATAAATTCCCAGTTTGTATCAGAGCTACCTGGGGAGATCCCACCGCTTCGACTGATATCATTTCTTCTCTTGTCTTGATGGTCTCTTGAATGGTTTGTTCTAGAACTGTTGATTTCTCATCCCATCTCATAGCCTTGAATATGGTTTCCTTGGGGTCAACCATCCTCGCCATCACCTCTTCCTAGTCTTGAGCATTTTTGGTGAAGATTTCATCCTCAAACCTGTCATGGGCATATGGCTAGTAAGATGATACCTGTTGTGCGTGCTTCAGGACCAAGCCCTTGGGGTCGTTCTTGTGAAAGTGTCTAGTCACGAATAGAAAATCCAATTGGGTTAGCCCTTCTTTCTTGGCCTACGCGGTGTCCATCACCATGTAGAAACCAATATGGAACCCATAGGGTATGAAGGCCCACTGCTTATCCTTTACCAGAGTGGCATTGTAACTTTGTAGGATGCTTTGATAACATATTTCCCCTACTATTAGTCAATCGGGGACATATACAGGTAGCAGATGAGGTGCTTTGGTGGCATTGAAAAACCTTGATGTAGGTATCTCACTCATCTAGATACCAGTGGCCAGCCTTCGATATAATATTTTTGGCTGCGTTCAATAGCCTTGGGAATTGTTTCTTGACCAAAAACAAATGAATGTGTGCGATAAACTGGTCGTAGATGAGGGAGTATGATTTCTTGTACATGTTCTCCCACAATATGATGAAATAAACATGGACTGGGAGGTCTGAGGTATGTCATCTTAATTTCATTCCAGCGAAAGAATTTTTGGTGCAGATGACATCCAGAAGATAATATGCCATGTAAAAGGACATAGTTTCTCCTTCTTTTGGTGTATGAGCTTGCCGGATGCAGGTGCTCAGCTGTTTGGAGATGATTTCACCCTAGTTAAAACCTATTCCAGAAATGGCTACGATATATGCTAGAGCCATCCAAGATTCTGAAAACCTGGAGCAGTCTTTTTCCCCATGCAATCTGCAGAAGAGAGCCATTAGATAGATGTAAGGCTCTCTAAGGCTGGCCATCGGGTACCAACCAGAGGTCCAGTTGGTAAATTTTTTACCCTCTCTCCACCAGGAAGCCATCACCTTACTGGTATCATGCTTCTCATAGAAGCTAAAAACAAAATCATTATTCAACCGCTCTTCCGGGTCCCTGAGCTTGTAATAATTCTGCACTTCTAATGGAAGGAAAACCCCGACACACCCACTGTTGTTGTCATTAATCAAATTTTTTTGTGTGTCAGTGTGGTCAATAAGCCATTTCAGGATTTCAATGCAGGGAAATACTAGATTCCTACTTGCCACCATGTGTATATACGCCTTTCAGACATGTAGGAGGACTTCATTGTCACGTCTTCTCATATTAGGATCATTGTGCGGAGTATATTCTGAGAGTTCTTCCCGCTTAATCTTATTGAAAAGTTATTCCCAACGTGGGAATACTGTCTTGGTCCCAATGTTTGCCTCTATGTATCCAAAGGCCGGGGGTTGAATGAAAGCTTTCTTGGTGGCGGTTTTGATGACGTGCATCGATTTTGGAGTGAATTCCAATTGTCTCGCCACCACCAGGGATGAACCTTTTCCCACCTCTGGTTCCTATAGCTTTAGTTCTCTTGGAGATTTCCTGGTGATGGGTTTCTTCGGAGGCATCGTTCCTGCAACTGAAAATAATCTTCAGGCATGTGTGCAGGGTGACATTGGATAAAGCGTACAAAATGAAACATAAAAGATCCATCAACCGGTACATACCTATAACGCTTTCTAAACTGTTGTTTTTATACTCACTGGACCTTGGAAGTTATCCCCGGACTGCTCATCTCGCTCCTCTGGATGATCTAGATTCCTTCATGCACAGAATAACCCTGTTTTCAATGACTTAGAGAATATATAGAGAGAGATCCTACCAGTTGTATCAACCAGTTAATATGAGTAATGTGTGAAATTCAAAACAATCTATTGCTGAAAATATGAAAATAAATTCTACGTGGGTTGACGACGGAGGCACGGGGGGAAAAATGCATTGTATTGGTAGGTTCCAACGGTCCTTTGATTTGTGGATGAATTAGCAATTAGTGCGAGATTATGGAATTAATTAACCTTTAAATGTGTCATATATAGCATATCTCAGAGCCAAAACGTTCCATCATGTTGTCTTCTTAGTGGGTAGATCAGGAATCGGGGGTATCCTTATGCATGTTTCTGTTGGTATCCTCCTGAGAAAACTTCCGACGCCGATTGTCTTCATTGTATGGTATCGACGTGGTGTTGCTGACTCGAGATAATGGGGACTAATGATTGGGAACTTAACTTATGGGTAATGGTCAGACTTGGGGCTTTGTTTAAGTTGAAATCACTAAACTAAGCTCGACACTGCAACTGTCGGTGCTGGGAGAGTGTTTGATGGCCTTGGGAATAAATCTAGCGTGCAGTTTCTTCATGGGTTATCGTCCTTCGAAAACATTGATGCCAAAAACATTTCGGAGGTCGACAATTATTATTTCATTTATTGTTCAATGCTTATTCTTTTAACCTTTCGCCGATGCTGAATTGATCGGTCATCAACAATATTCTTGGTGGTGCTTGTCACAAAAGAAATTTTGCGTCTATTGATGCCGACGAAGATCAAGGCGTGGCAACTTTGGTTCTCTCTAGTGTTCTCTTTCATGCTTAATCCTTCCCAATTATGAAATCCTTAAGTGCGTCTGGGAAAAACTTTGACTGTCATTTCTCTAATTTAGATATTAGTCTTTTAAGTTAATGATTTTCACATTTCCAAGTAAGATTTTAAAGACTTAATGAGAATCAAAATGATAAGAAAAGGACAAATTTTTCATATCAGACAATTCCAAAAGATCAAGTGGTACCCAAAAAGTGAAATTTTACATAGACTTTTTAGGGTGTGTTGAGTGCTCAACACGATCTTCCCACAGTTGCTAGATAAAGCCATGTTGACAGGTGAGGACATCAACAAGATCCTGAGTGCTGCGTTCATAACAAAACTAGTGGCAAAGAATCCAAGAACCGGGGTCTCACCGAGTAAATTCCTAAAACCCCAAGCCATTTCATATTCCATCCCCCGCACTCGCTCAACGGTCAGAGAAACCCCCGTCATCCATATTTAGGATGAACCTGAGCCTCACAGCCTTCCATCCACCATCATCATTGAACACCCTCCCTCACCACCACAACTCTAGTCGCTAGCCCCAGAAACCACTAGCCCACCCCAAACCCCTGGTCGAGGTCCGATGTAGCTCGATCCCCCTGAGAAACCAAAGTCAGAACTTCCAGGAACAACACAGGAGTTTCTCTAGATGAGACCAAAAGTTTCTGGTCCAAACCCTGAATTATCAGAGAAGAGCATGCAACTGACGGGTCCGAGCCCAGACACCCAGGACCAACAAATTGTGCCTTTTGTGTCAGAAAAGGACACCCAAATGGTGGAGGAGCCGAAATCTCATAACATCCAACACATCCCATCAACGAACAAAGTTGAGGGTGTCCAGGGAAGCGCAACGTGAGAAGCCGACACAAGTAAAAGGGAGGAGATACCAGAGGTTCAAAAGGAACCTGAGTCAACTTCTGGGTAGAGCGCGACAGTCATGCAGGAATAGATGGAGATGATTCTCCAGAACCCTCAGTAGTATGTAGAGTTACTGTGACTCTTCCTGGCCATAATAGAGGTTCTAACACTCCTACCCTCAACATTAAGAATGAGGCTTGTGCCATGACCATCAACAGAGGAGGAGGAGGTAGAGACCTGCTCTGATCATTCAATGGCCAGTGGACTTCCACTGTAGACTTGAGCACCGAGAGACATAGCCTCTTCATCTGTTGACCTTGCACAGTGGTCAATGACACACTTGGTTAGAATGCTCAGAGCATCCACTGATCAACTAGAGAAGAGGCTCCAACAGGATGAGAGGTCTGCCAAGAATGCAAGGGAGGAAGCGCTCCTTGCACAAGCATGCAAGACACAAGAAGCACATGAAAAGATCTAGGTCGAGCATAGACTGGAAAGAGTGAAAGAAAAACTTGCTAAATCATGGCCGAAAATTCATAACATCACACCTCTAATGACCAAAGTCAGGGATATAGGAGAGTCGGAGCATCAGATTGAGCTGCTCCAAGGAGCATGGAAAGAACTATCCAGTCGTATTGAGCATATGGAAATGAAGTTTCCGCAGACTCAATAAGAAGAAGAGAAACAACCTCGGAAGCTGTAGGAGAAGATGGAAAAGGTAGTGCTAGAAGGAAACAATGCTCGAGCAACACTACATAAGCACACAACTGAGTGCATAAGGATTTTTAGGGAAGTCAACGA
>JASDQU010736023.1:10959-21398 GCA_032191745.1 Picea mariana | reverse complement strand
AACAGCGAGTGCTCCTTTCATTCAAAGATGTCGGTAAAAGGCACCCCACTGCACTTTATCGTTGATAGCGATAGCTAGAAGAACCTCATCTCAAAAGAGGTCATCAAGCAGCTAGCCTTGCCAACAATGCCACACCCACAAATTTACACCATTGAATGGCTTCGCCAAGGAAGATATCTCCACATCAACCAATAATGTCGCCTTTTGTACGACATCAAGCCATTCAAAGATGAGGTATTGTGTTATGTTTCTCCTCTCGAAGTTTGTAATGTTCTTTTGGGCCAGCCTTATTTATGGAAAAATCATGTTGTATATGAGTCTAGGCCTTCCAGTGTTATTATTAATTTGAACAAGAAATTATATGGGATACCTAAGGTAGTCCCACCTAGTGATATTTCCTTGATCTCTGCCAAGCAATGAAAGAAGGTCATCTCTCAGACCAAGAATTTTTTGTTCTTTGTGATTTGCTCTCAAAGAGAGAGAAAGATTGGAGCCACATCTAGGGCCCCTGTGGCCAACCTCTCCACACAACAAAAGCAAGTGGAAAAGGTCATGGAAAAATATAGATATATCTTATCCTCACCTACCAGGGTACCTTTGAACTATTTTGTCAAGCATCCCATCAATATGAACCTCGACGCACCGCTACCCAATGGGACAGTCTACCACCGCTCTCTGTTAGAGAATGAGGAGATCAAGTGATAGCTCCAAGAACTGCTCCACAAGGGGCACATTTGTCCCAGTTCATCACCTTGTGGGATCCCAATCGTGTTGATGCAGAAGAAATATTGGACCTGGCGATTCTGCATTGATTTCCAGGCCTTGAATAAAATCACAGTTAGGAATGGGTACCCGATTCCCTAAATTGATGATCTACTTGATCAACTTAAGGGGGCCAAATAATTCAATAAGATTGATCTGAAGTATGGCTACCACCAGGTCCCCATAGAACAATTTTTTTTATGGAAGACCGCCTTCAAGTCAAAAGAGGGTCTTTTTGAATGGATGGTCGTGCCCTTTGGTTTGAAAAATGCTCCAACAACTTTCATGAGGATGATGAACGGTATCCCATGACCTTTCAAAAATACTTTTGTAGTGGTGTATATGGATGACATACTCATCTACAACAAGACTTGGGTGGAACACTTGCATCATATTCAATATGTTCTACACACCCTGCGACAACACAAGCTATATGCCAGCTTGGAAAAATGCTCGTTCGGCATGGACAAGGTCCATTACTTAGGCTACATCGTCAATGAACATGGTGTGCATGTGGATCCAGCCAAGATCTAGG
The DNA here is from genome assembly GCA_032191745.1 of Picea mariana. NCBI lineage: Eukaryota > Viridiplantae > Streptophyta > Pinopsida > Pinales > Pinaceae > Picea > Picea mariana. Next base: position 20,101 of record JASDQU010736023.1, on the reverse strand, counting down.
TCATTCGTGACTGACCAACCCCAACCAAACTCACTGCGATTCAGAGCTTCTTAGGCCTTGCCAATTTCTATTGCAGGTTTGTGTTGGGATTCTCCCATATTGCATGGGCCCTCAACCAAGTAACCAGGGGTGGTGGTAAGGAAAACTTGGTGTGGGGCCTATCCCAACAACAAGCGTTCGATTATTTAAAGAAGTTCTTATGCTCAGCCCTAGTAATTTCATTATCATACTTGTAGCAGCTCTTTGAGATTGAGACAAATGCTTCAGACTATGCTGTGGGCACAATTCTCACTCAGCAGGACCACCCCGTGGCCTATCATAGTGAGAAACTATCATATGTTTTCCATAAGTACCCTACTTATGACAAATAAATGTACTCCATTGTGCAAGCCTACTTCCAGTGGAGACATTACATTCTCAAGAAAGAGACAGTCATCCATAAACACCATAAGACACCGTAGTTCATGCAGACACAAGGAAAATTGCATAATGTCTCCCATCAGAAGTGGTCCACATACTTGCAACAATTCCACCTCAACATCAAGTATAAAATAGGCATTACCAATAAAGTCGATGATTTCCTCAGACGACCTCCAGTCGCGACACTCACCACGGTTCTATACTCTTGTGGCCATTATACCTCTGGATAGCTAACCTCTATGAGGCATACCCTGACTTCGCCATCACATACCAAATGTTGGGCTCAAACTCAATTGTCTCTAATTTCCATCTACATGATAGGCTATTGTGCCAACTGGGCCATCTCTACATTCCATCAAGAAAGTGAGCTAATATTATTTGGGAATTCCACTACATTCGGGTGGCAGGACACTTCGGTGTAAAAAATACAGTGGTAGTGCTGCAGAAACATTTCTACTAGCCGTAACTTCGATAGGATGTCCAAAGTATATAAGATCCTGCACTTCCTGCTTTATTGCCAAACTGACCACTAATAAATAAGGAATGTACACCCCCATGCGTACTCCTGTCATGCCATGGGAATCCATCTCAATGGACTACATGTCGGGCCTTCCATCCACCAAGAGGGGAAATGACTATGTTTTTGTGGTTGTTGATCGCTTTTCCAAGATGGCGATCCTACTCGCCTGGAAGAAGAGCACCACAATATAGGCCACTACCAAGCTCTTCTTTGAATGAGTATGGGTACATTTTGGAATCCCACAAACCATTGTCTCATATCGGGATAGTCGTTTCCTCAACACATTCTAGTCGAGGCTCTGGTCACTACCAGACACCAAGCTCACCAAATCCATTGCCTTCCACCCCCAGAAAGATGGCTAAAATGAGGTCATCAATCAGATGATCGTGCATATCCTTCACATGTACAATTACAAGCACTCCTGCACATGGGATGAGAGTCTTTCGTATGTTCAATATAGCTACAAATGAGCCCTACATATCTCAACCAACCATAACCCCTTTCAGGTCGGGTAGGGATTCCAACCATTGCATCCCATGTATGTTGCACTACCACTTCCAGTCACCCTGTCTGACTCATCTCCTGCTCCAACTGAAGCTAAAAAAGCCTCCCGATTCATTGAGCAGATCCAACACATCCACCAATAGGTTGAAGATATTTTACATAAGTCCAATGACAAGTAAAAGCAATGCCATGATCAACACCGGGTGTCACATACATTTCAGGTTGGAGACAAAGTGTGGTTGCACTTGTAGAAAGAATGCCTTACAGGGCCCCATTTGAATATTCTTCGACTCCATTATGGACCTTACGCCATCACCAAGGCTGTGGGTGACAATGATTTTGAGCTCAACATTCCCCCTTTTCTTGGCCTGCACCCAATGTTCAACATAGATCTCCTTTGACCATATTTCCCACCATTATTGGACACCACAGAGATAGAATAACAGTTGAAACCCATAGAGATCAACCCCAAATCAATGCAACTTGCATCCAATGATCATATTGTGGACACATAGGTCAAGGGAACTCGTCAACAAAGGATCCATCTTTATCGAGTTGTCAAAGCAGGAAAACTCCTGCACCAAGGCAAGTGGCTCATTTGGGGCCAAATTGAAAAGCAATTTCCTCATCTGATGGGGGAACTCAACATAATGGAGACCATTGCTTCCTAAGGGGAGAGTATTGATCCATATGTATTTTGGTGGACTCCCACCATTCCAATTGATTCATTTTGGTAGTTTTCTAGTTTGTCAGTTTTTTTTTTCTAGTTTTCGGGTCCTCGACTTTCGGGGTCGATTTCAGGCCCTAAACAACATTTGTAGGGATATCCACAATCAAACTAAGTTCAAAATCAAAGTCTAATAGAAACATCTGTAGTCCTCATATATAACTTTCCAATGGGATATCATGCACCTAAAATAGATATCGTATGCAAAAGTTATGACCTTGGGAAGTTGATGTACTAACTTACCCCAATAGGGCCCACATGACTTTTTATGCTTCATCTCCTAGGGTTAGGTTTTTGGATGTCTAGGGTTTTGAAATTCATATTTATTGTAAAATGGCTTGGAGAGCCTCATTGTAACCATCTTCTTATGAATGAGTGTAACCGTCACATCTCTTCTCAGAGATAAGCCGCTACCATTCTAGCAAGCTTGTTTTCCGTTGCATTTTATAGTTTCAACATATTTTCTTATTGAATAGAAACTAGTTTTATTGTATCACTGTTATTGTATCCTTGTGTTTCTGTGTTAATAATAATAATAACCTGTATTCATTTCATTCTGCTCATAAAATCTAGATCAATTTCCTTCTAGATAACAATTAGATGATTTCCCCATAATGATTCTATATTCTCCACAGACTTTTGTAAATTTTGACCAATTGAAGATGGAGCCATTGTCTGTTATGAATCTTTCTGGTACACCAAATATTGAAAAGATATTTTCTTTTAGAAAATGAATCAATGGCTCTGAATCTACATTTCTTAAAGCCATAAATTCTTTCCATTTTGTAAAATAATCAGTTGCAATAATAATATAGGCATTCCCTTTTCTAGACTTGGGATTTATTGGTCCAATCACATCTAATCCCCATTGTGCAAATGGTTTCTCCACCATTGAAAAATGTAATGGCATTGCAACTCTTTTTATTTTTCCTGAATTGTTTTGGCATGGAATATATTTTTGAATTAACTTGTAAGAATATTTGAACATAGTTGGCCAATAATAACCATCCTAAATGATTCTGGGAGCTATCATAACTTGTGAAAAATGGCCATCAAAATCACCAATTTGAAATTCTTGAAGTATCTCCCTAAACTTTGAATGATCCAAACATATTAATAGGATACCATAAAAGTTTCTTTAGAATAATACACCTGATACCAAAACATATTGATTTGTCTTCATTTTCAATGTTCTTATTTATTTAGAAGACATCTTAGGAGGAAATTGACCATATTTTAGATAAAATATTATATCCTTATACCATTCTGAGTTTTTCATACTCGTTCCCTGTATCACAATATCAAATCTATTGTGAGGAGAAATATTTATAACTTCAATCCCAGTCATGAATTTACATAATCCCTAGGCCTTAATGGATTTCAAAGGTTTAATTTCCAAATCACACTCTTGAATCTTTGCTAAGAAGTTTTCCCATCTTCCTTCTCTAAGTTGTTGATTGAGAAACATTTTTACAGGTGAATGTGGAACATAAGCAATGATGTGAGTTGATATAATGTATGTTCTAAAATGAGAAATTTATTTGACCAAGGAAAAAGCTTGCTTCTCAATGATTGAATAATTTAATTCATAATCATGAAAGGTTTTAATAATGAAATAAAATGGGATCTCTTCAATTTTTTAATTTCTCTGGGCGAGGATAAAGGCAATAGTATCTTCTAAACAAAATAAAAAAATTACCAAATTAATGAGAACTGTGACCTCAAAATGAGAACTCTAGCCCAAAAAACACATATTTTTGCATAAAAAACATGAAAATAAATCCCTAAATAAAAAAGTGGTGCTACTTGTAGCACCATTTTTTCAAACGGTGTCAAAATTACAACACTTTTCAAACATGGCCTTCAAAAATCAGAAAATAGCTCAGAAAAGTCTTAAAATCAATACCCAAATAAACAACTGATGTTACATAGCCCCTCTCTTTGGTCCCCTCCGCTTGAAGGTTTCATCAAGATGAATTTCAATGGGGCATCAAAAGGAAATCCAGGGGCAACAGGATTTAGTGTGGTCTTCTGCAACAAGCAGGGGAACACTTTTCTCATCTCAACAGGAAGAATGGGTCATACCACAAACAACGTGGAAAAACTATGGGGTCTTACAAAAGGTCTTCAAATCTCTCTAGCTCAGGGCTATCATAAACTAATTATGGAAGGGGATTCCCAAGTCATTCTCAACCTCATTGGGAAAATTATGAATGGAGCGGACCCAGACAAAATCTCACCCTGCTGGAGACTCTCTTATGGAATCAGGACCATTGTGACTCTCATTCGACCCCACTAATATCTCATCCCATCTCATGTGAGATGAAAATCAAATCGGATTGTAGACGATTTAGCCAACACTAGAGTTTCCTTTGAAGGAGCTAACCTTCTTTACCTGGCCTCCACACACCAGGTACATCCAACCCTCTAGAGATGCATAGAAATGGCTCGTGCTATAGACAACCCCTTGATGGGGCTTTAGTGAGGGACAAGTGTCACGAGGAAGGGGATTGCGCTTGCTAGCATGGTACCAACCAAGTGGCTAGTGCATGCCGCTCCCCCCCTCCCACACCATGAACTTAAAACCACTTCAATCCAACTAGAGCGCCATTAATTCTCCTAGTGTGCTCTACTCTTCCCTCTCATCCGATTGATAGAACTTCCATTACTCTAGTCACCTATGTGCATGTGCATCCTCCCTCTTCAGTGGTATTCATAACATGGAGCTCACCGACATTTTCTTCATCCTTATCCATTCTCATTGGAGCCATCCTACAGTATGTTCCCTCCTCTGGTGCTCACCATCCACTTTTTCCATTTCCTTGTGCCTTCTCACCTTCTCCCTACTTCGACCATGCCTAGACTACAAGGAAAATCCAAGTGCGGCTCGACTTGGTACCAAAACCGGTCGTGCATGGAAATTATACCTCATCATGCTCCCACATCCTTTCATATCTCGTCGCCTTCCTCACCCTCCTCTTCTGGTCATTTCACCCAGAGCCATAATGGCCTCCCACCTCTCTCCTCACCATGGGATTGCAGAGTCGAGTGGTTCGAACTCTTGGGGAATTCACTAGGATTTTTCGTAGGGTTTTTACCAGACTTGGCCTCCTCCTCACAAACCACTTTGGTCATCCCTCCCAATTCGCTTGAGAACTCAGCTCATGCACCATCGTGAGTGCACTCACCACCAGTATAGTCTCCACATGAGAATACCTCTGTCTACTGGGAGAAGCCTCCAGAACAACCCCACTCCTACTCAGACTGCGCTACTTGTGAAAAATTCCAAGACGACCTTGCAATTATGCAATATATGTTGTTTGAGGTTCGTAAGGAAGTGGACAACCTGCGCTTTCACCTGGAAGTCCTGGACAAGAAGGGTTTACAAATCTTGCAGTTTCTCTCCTCTTTGCATGGCTCTCGCCACCCCACATAACTAGCACCAAATGCACCAGTGGACTCAGAAGCGATATTGGTTCCAGATATGCAACTATCTCCAGTGGACGACGTGACACTAGGCTCGGCTTCATCTCTCTAGGAACTCATCTTGGATACTGTGGCATTCAACACATCCACAACATGAGATGCAATTGATGCACAAGTGTCAGACTGCATGGCCTATTGGTTGTTTTGTTTATATTTTTCCACTTGTATTTTCGGTTAAAATATGTTTTGATTGTCTTGTGTCGGTCGTAGAGGGTCTAGAATCCTGGACGAATCAGTTTCCCCATGGGGCGATTCCGCTCCAGTTGCATAATTGTGTTATCTGACTGGTTATCTGAACCGATGGTTTTTGACTTGGGAGGATGCTTGAATTGGTTTCCCCTAGGGGAAATTCAGTAACTACAGTCCTCAGACGGACATGGCAATACTGTAATTTTTGGTGCTAAAAGGATTTTTATATAAATACTTTTAAAAAAAATGATGTTACATAATTGTTTTTTTCAAAACGTTAAAATTTTAGATAATTTGAAATCGTTTTTTTAGTAGTTGGTACCATTAAAACTAAAAACTCAAAATCAACCATCAAATTGAAAAGTACTGCTACCAGTAGCACCCATTCTAAAACTAAGGTATTAAAAGGACACATTTTTCTAAAGTGGTAAAATAACTCATCAATACTGTAAACAAAATCGTAAAATCAACCCTTAAATGCTTACTTTTAAAATCTTAGTTTATCACTCCAAGCACAAGGTAATACATAATTCCATGAAAATATCATATTGTACTTTAAAAATTCAACATCACATTTTAATATTTTTTTAATTTTAATAAAAAAAAGTAAATACAAGTTACATGGAATGAAACATAATTATTTCTTAAAAGTATCGTTATATTGTCCATATTCAAAACATATGAGCTAAGAAATTTTATTATATTCTCCATAGTCAAAACATATAATTCATAAAACATAAAAATGATTCATAACTTCATGTAAGATCATATGTAAGTTCAATGCTCATTTCTAATTACCATACAAACATCATATGGATAAAAAATACATAAAATGTCTCATACACTTATTTATATTAACTCACTGATTCTGAAATACTATCAGAGTCGATATTGTCTTCATATGAATGATTGGATCAAGATGTATATGATCCATACTATTCTCTATTGTCGATGAATGCACCATTTGAGTCTACATGCATGCGAAACAGTTCATATGTCAAAATCCTTTTAGATCTACAACTAGGTTCAACATAATCCCATCTTTCATTTATTTATTGTGGCAACAACCTTTTTATAATATTTGTTGTCTTTGAGCGAAGAGTTCCTCTCTTTTTCAAATTGAAGTCATAAACAAGTATGTCAACATGATCTACTTTTAAGAGGTCAGTGCGATGATGAGTTCTATTTTGAAACTTTATTTTTCTATTTCTATTGACATGTTTCTCAACCATCATCTATGGCTTGTACACACCATTGAATCGGTGTGTACCTGTTGCATACCAATGCACTTCAATTTCAGTAACATATTCCTTTTATTTCTCAATCTTTATAACCTTTGCAATCCAGAATGGATAACCATGTGGATCTTTAGTTGCTAAGACTGCAATCATGCTACCCTCCTTCATATATTGTATTGAACCCTTGTAAAGGTATTCCATGGGTTCATGTTGTGCATGTGACCTTCGCAAACCAAGATACATTTCTCTTTCCTTTGCTTGTGTAAACTCAATACAACCTTGAGATTCTTCTTTCTTTAGATTCATTTGGCATATTTTGTGGCCAATGAAATGGAGTCTTCAAAAATGTATCTTCATTTGTTGATCTTGAAATTATGTCACTTTGACTATTGAAAAAAGACTCCCACCAAATAGAATCAACAACATCAAAGTACTCATATGTATCTTTAATGTATTTTTTTTATTTCTTCTAGGCATTCAAAATAATCTACATGTCTATGATGCATCCGTGCATTATGGATTTCATCAACTGATTGTAAAAATAATAAATTTGATGCAAATATTGGACGATCTGAAATGAACTTAAAAAATGATAAACTTGATGAAGCCCCCCCCATTCTGCAGTAGTTGAATACTCCTTTCCCCATATAAGTGTTTTCCCATCAACATTTTTGAAACAAAATTGATGTTGGAAGATAATGTCATTAAGCTACTCAATGCATTTTTATTCAGAATGCGATCCCTGAATAAATCTTCACATGTCAACAATTTCTTCTATTACATGAAAAACAAGCTTTGGAATGTATGCTTTCTTAATACATTCAATCAATGATGGTAGGATTCCAACATTTTTCCTCTTCAATGTTATTGAAAAACAATTGAACATTTAATCAATATGATCATGAGTTTGTCCAACAAGAAGTAAAACAACTTTCACCTTTTGAAAGATTCCCAATTCAACAAGCATGCTTAGATATCCAAACACAATTTGATTTTTATTTTCACGACTAGTGTTGTCCAACTGTAGATAGAGAACTTGAGGAAGATTTCCAGACTAGTGAGTGAGCAGATGATAAATTATGGTCATGGTCAGATTTGCATCATTATGAATATTTGGACCTGCGAAGTAAACCCTTGGACACATTTTTCCATTCAATACCATGAAACCAACCAAGTGAAACTGAATGAAATTCTCTTGTAATTTTTTTGGTGTACGGACAAAATGTGGTAGAAGTGTTTTCTTCTGGTCCATGCCATCAATTATCATACCTAAATATTTGTTTGGATCATCACAACAATTCTTCCAAAGTTTGTACAACTTTTATCTTTCACTTGATTGTTGATTCCAATGTTCTTGAAGTGCTTTTACTATGGAATCTGCACATGACATAAAATGAAAATATTGATCATATGTTTTCATAGTTGATAACTATCCAATTTGAAAAAAAATAAATAGTAAATGCATTCCTCTTTCTGCCCCTTCAGATTTATCTCTTCTTGATTTAAGAGTATCACATGTACTGCAAATCCCCATCCTTGACTTCTTGGGAATACATACATTGTTGAATTGTTTCTTCCATGTTCTTGTAAAATATGCATATGTAATTAAATTACCATTTCCTTCAACACCTTCAACATATCCTTTGTACTGTCAGTGTTTCATGGAAACCTGCATAGGAGATCTAGCTAAAGCATGCACAAACAAAGATTATCAAGAAAAGGAAGAGAGATACAATATGGAAGAATGAGAAAATGTATTCACACTACTCCAAGGAGTCGATGATTGATGCATAGATCATGATCAATATGATATAATGAATAAGTGGACTACACTCATATATAGGGAAAAACATTCCATAATTAAGAAAATCAATCAAGAGGTTAGATTTCCTTAGGAATGCATGCATTCATAATAGTGATGGTAAAAATAGAAAGTCTAAAATAGAACTAGTCAGTTAACTCCCATTGAACTAGTGTGTGGAAAATAGAAATTTCTCCAACACCCCCTGAACATCACTATGGAGAAAAAAATGAGTCCCGTCTACTAGGCCATTTTAG
>JASDQU010736022.1:393207-405061 GCA_032191745.1 Picea mariana | reverse complement strand
CTTGTGTGTCCTCCCATCCTTTTCTAAAGTATATGTGTTCATCCTTCCGTCATGAACCACATTTATGTCATATTTCCATGGTCTACCCAGCAATAAATGACATACATCCATGGAATAACATCACATAAAATCTTATCATTGTATCCACCTATTTTGAATTCAACTAAACACTATTTAGTGACACTCACCTGATGTCCCTTCTGTAGCCATGAGACTTTGTATGGACTCGTGTGATCAGTTGTCTCCAGCTCCAGCTTTTCCACCATCTCTGTTGAAACGAGATTATTTGTGCTACCACTATCCACGATAACCTTGCATTTCCAGCCCTTGGTCTTGCACATGGTTCTGAAAAGTCTGGTCCTCTGAGCTATGTCCTCCACCTCCTTCTCATGTGTCAAGAGAACTTTGTGCACCGTCAGTGACCTCCCACTTCCGGTGTCTTCATTTTCAACATCACGCCTCTGCGCTTTAGCGACGTGAGCTTCTCCAACATCCTTCTTCTTCTCGGGACACTCAAATGACTTGTGCCCATTCTTCCCACATGTAAAACATGGGATAACTCCACCTCTTCCTCTACCTTGACCTCTAGTACAAGGAAGAGCATTCGCGTCAGCATAATCACCTCATTGATCAATCTGTTGTCCTCTCTGCTCAGCATATGGCTGCCTCTGTGAGGTTCCGCCTCTCTCAACCTTACCCTGAGGTTTCTTCCATTCCTCCTTGGGCTTCTAGAACTTCTCCTGTGCAACTACCTTACCTCTGGGCTGACTCCTGCCTCTTCCTCGCTGCCCTTGTTTTTGGCTCAGCTTTTCTTTGACTTTCAGATCCATTTGATAAGCATCCTCAACTGTTCAGATGGTTACCATGCTCAATTCATCCTGAATGTCATATCTCAGACCATTCAGATATCTCGCAACCTTCTCATCATATCTCTCCCGATGACCTGCTCAGATATTGAGCTTGTAAAACTCCTCGGTATACTCCTTCACTGTCATTAATTTATGTCTCAGATTTTGCATTCGCCTGAACAGTGTGATCTAATAATCCCTTGGGATGAATTTTTCCTTCATCTTAGCAATCATTCGATCCCAGCTTTTAATTTTCTGTTTACCCTTTGAGCGTCTATCTGCTTGAATCTCGTCCCACCATCAGGTTGCATGTCCCTTCAATCGGGTGACAACATGCCTAACATTTTTATCCTCTTCGATGTCTTCATAATCGAAGTAGGTGTCAAGAGCACGAATCCAGTCCAACAGCTCTTCTGCATCCAGACTTCCTTCATAAACTGGAATATCCATTTTTGTCTTTGAACTCATTCTGGCAATGGATTTGATCAACCGCTCGGTTGATGCATCCTCTGTTGTAACCTCTTCTTCATGTCCAGCTTCCTCTTCAACTTCGAAATCACTAAGATCCACTGCACCAACTCTGTGTCGCTGAGCTGTCTCCATCTCCTCAAGCCTTGCTCGAAGATCTCTCATCTGCCGTTCCATTTCTGGATTTCCTGCCGGCCTACCTCTTCTCCTCACCTCCCTGTCTTCTGGTTCGGGTGATTGTCTCTCCCTTCTGGGTGGCATGGTGAATTCTTCTCTTCTCCCTGTTGCAGAAAACAAAGAGTAACTCCTCGCTCTGATACCACTCTGGCGCAGTCACGCCCTCCACTGAGCACGTCCGCAACTACCAGGACCCTCTTTTTCTCAGGCCCAAAGAGTTGAATTACTCTTCAACCCCCTATCAGGAGTTCTCAATACCCACAGAACTCTTCCTCCCTGCGATTTCCCCTTTTTGTCTTATCAGGAAATCGGGTTTCGCGTTATCGCGAAACTCGTGAACACGTTTCTCGTGCTATCCAAAACCCCAAAACCTGATGGGTCTTAATGCAAGTGCTTTCTGTTCCTATCAGGGGATTCCCTATCGAGAAATCAGCATACACGATGTCGTAGTTCACTAACACTACGAATCCTCGAACCCCGAACTTCGATATGCACGTGTGATCCCTCCTTGCCACATCGCCACTCCTTTCTCCGTTCTATTGGGAATCGCGTACTCGTGATTTCAAAGGTCGTTGTTCCTTTGATCTGGAAAATCCCGAATGCCGAACCCCGACTTCCTGGGATCTCATGCCACGTGTCCCCGTGGCGATCAACGGCTCCTGCTTCGTCGGGAAATCTCTAATCGCTATTTCAACAAGTATAAAACTCTTGTTTCTACAAACCCCGATCAGCCGAATCCTGATGGCTCTTGGCTCCTCCTTGTGCCTAAGGTGAAAATCCTACGCAACTTCTCCAATATCTGGCGGTTGTCGGGACTTCGCTAATCTTCCTTGCGAATCCTGGTCGTCGATTCCTTCTTCCGAGAATTTCCCTCAAATGGTCAAGTATCTCCTCTTGAGACTTCCTCTCCAAACCTGCAACTACAATCCTGCGTGACACTTAGTCGAAGAACTGTCTGGCTCTCTTCGACGATATCAGAAGTGCTAACCCTCCTGAGCTTTTCCACTCTGACTCCTTCAGATGGATTTGTGCACCCTATCTGCACTTTTCACTCAACAGATTGCAAGTGTTGAAGTTCCCTGACTCTGCGCACTTCCTGCAGCAGCAGTCTTCAATTCCTTCACTCAGAATCACAACTCTGAGTCTTCGTCTAGCCTGCGCGCACCCCTTGCATGGCTCTGGTGCCAAACTTGCACCTCAGTGATCCTAGAACAAAAGTTACCTCTATCCGAACCCTGCAGTCACACACTCCTACGGACAAATTCAACTGCACTCCTTGCAAGAATCCTCTGGTTCAGTATAGAGAAACAATTGAAACTAATTCACACAACTTCTCAGATTTCAATCCAACCATGAAATCACATGCACAGCATATACAAAGTAATGCATAAACAAACAAACATTCATTAGCACATAAACAAAATGCACAGAGAAACAACACCAGCCATGAATTTGAATCAAAAACTCTCTTCTATTAATTCAAATCTGTACATAGGTGCTCTTCATGCAATTCTCTGCTTGCTCCCTCTTCTGAATGTTTGAATCTGAATAATGTTACAATGTACAAAGGAGGGTGTCTATATCCATTTTCCGTCACAATTCTAAAACTATCAAATCTAGAATTAAATATTCTATCTACTTTACATTAAGTCTATTAAATGCCTTATCTACCTAAGGACGTGAGCTTAAAGGCTCAAGGTCCATTACAATATACAAAGTGCGCTTCCTCTTTAAATGACTTCATTAAAGACTTGCGCAACAATTCCAAAGTAAAGTTAAAAAAGAAATTTGCTGGCTTGTCCAGCTGTCTTCTGCTTTCGTGCTGGCTTGCTTGATGTGGGCGATGCTCCTGCATCATAAACATTTGATAAAAATTAATGTTTTTGTTTAAATTGAGATTTTTGTCTTTGTTTCAAACTTTTGACATATACTCCTGTAATGAATGTCTCATAATATAGTGAATGTTTTAAGTTTGTCTCAAAGCAAGCCAAGGTATGGAACTATTTGAAAATGTTGATTATGTAGCTCATTATAATTATCAGGATTTGAATGGGGGCCCTTTAAATTTTGTAAAAATTTAGGGGGAGTTGTTGGGGCCCAACAGTTAGCAGAGGGATTGTTGAGTAGAGAAGGGGAAAACTTCCTTGGGTGTGACACATGTGTGGGGAATGATGGATTTTAGGCTAGTTGCAAAAGTGGTCACCTTGGACTGATCAATTCTATTGAGAATCAAACCGTATCCTGTCACTAGGAACCCTATTTCCCTAGTGGAGTTAAGCCCTAGCTCGGGGTGACATGTTGCTGAAATATTATGAAAAAAAGAGTCTATGGCTAGGAGGAACGTCTGATTTCTACGCATAGTTGGTGAATTTCATAAAAGATAAGTGTACTTTATGTTCTTGTCTCATATATTGTGTGCTTGTTTATTTATGCTTGATATGGTTTAATTCTTGTAAGTTGTTGCATATAAGTAATTGATTTTATTATGTTTAATGTTTCTTGCACATGTAAGTGTGGTGCTAATAGACATTATTGTAGTTGTGCATGAGTGTGACAATTGTTGATATTTTTTTCCTATTAAGTTATCCTTCGATATTGGTCATGAGTCTTTGAGGCAAGGATTGAATGGTCGGGTGCGTAGGAAAGTAGCCTATGTGCACATGAGACTGGAATTTGTGTGTGTGCATAGGGAATTATACCCACACATAGGGAAATTAGAATTGGCATGTGACTCCAGGGTGGTTGTGCGCACAATTGTGCTGAGTCATCAGTATTTTGGTGCACATAGTTTTTTTAGTTATTTATGTTGCGTAAAGTTGTGTTAAAAGAATAAAGTTAGTGTGGTGCGACTTTGTTTGAGGTTGAGTGCACTACTTCAAGTGATACTGCGTAGAATAGTGTTTAGTATATAATCTGTGCAACTTCTTTTTGGAGTAGCATAGCCCAGTAGTATGCTAGGAATGTTATAGTTTGGTTGATTCAAAGCTACAAAAGTTGAGATTGAGTGGTGTGGCCCATCTTGGGTGGTTGGGGATGTTACATTATGGTATCAGAGCTATTGGTTCAACACTGGACTTTTATGGTCCAGAGGTCAACAAGAAGCATTAGAGCTCCAGTTTCAACATTGAGCCTGCATGAGATGAGTTATAGTTAAGGAAAAATTTGAACTGGTAAGTGACCAAATTTGGAATTTCAGCATGGCCATGGTGTGCATTAAGTAAGAATGCACAGATGTGTGCACTAAATTTTGGACATTGTGGAGTGTGGAAATCCAACTGCACAGTAAACAATGGTGCATGGGTGTGTGCACTAAGGTTTGGGTCTACGTGGAATAAAATTGTGATGCATGTGCATTATTGATACACAATGTGCATGTCAATTATTGACATTGCATAGTGGCATGTGGATATCAATGCATGCATGGGCTTTGGATGAAAGTATTATAACAAGATGGTGCAGATTTTTCATGAGGTTTTCTCATGAATTCACCTAATAAATCTTGTTGTATTCACATTTTGCAGAATTATCAGTGATTAGAGCAAGAAAAAATCAATGTAGAAGGTCAAAAGCATGGAACATACGTATATGAATTACAGTCTTGATGATGAATTCATGGATGTGTATGTCGGGTTGGGTGCTGATGGTACCTAATCCAAGGACGAGTGCATGAACATGGTAGAAACAATAAATGGATTGTGAAAATATGTCCAAAATTATAAGGCTGATAATGAAAGGATTATGAGAGCTAAGGAGCAGCAAAATGACTTCAATGTCAAGTTGATGTGAATCTTGGACAAAATAGAAAATAAAATGGATAAGGAGACAGATTTGAGTAGGTCAAGTAGTCACAAGTCTCATGATGAAAGGATAATACAAGCAAGGATTTTTTATAGGCATCAACCTCACTTGCCAAAGCATTCTTTTACGAAAGTGCACAATATTTTGAGTTCATATCCTGTTAGGAAGCATAAGAGAAGAATTGGGGTGGAAGATATACAAGGAGAAATGAATAATATCAAACCTCCTACCTTTGACGGTGAGCACAAGAAGGATGAAGATGCAGAGACTTGGTTGTTGGGTATGAGGAAGTACTTCCAGCTGCATAACTATTTTGCGTAGGTAGAAGGAAGAATTTATATCTATCAGCTAAAAGGAAAGGCATCAATGTGGTGAGATTAGTTTGTACATGTACAACACATTGAGGAGAAGAAAGTTACTTAGAGGGAGTTCAAGAGGTATTTCCAAAATAATTACTTAACCAAGTGGTACTATGACAGGAAAATGAAGGATTTCTTCAAACTCAATCTTGGGAGTATGACAATAGATGAGTATGAAAGGAGATCCTTAGAGCTGTTTAAATATGTCACCTTCATCAAGGATGAGAAAGTTAAAATTTAGAGGTAATTGAGTGGGTTTCCCTCATTTATCAGTGACAAGATATAGTAAGATGACCCTAATACATTGGAAAGAACCATAAGGCACACTAAGTGTCTTTATGAGCAGAAAAGGGGAAGATTGAATTTCCAAAAGGCTTGGGAAGATAAGATGAAAAGAAGGGTGGAACCGAGGAAGAAAGGGGATAAGCCACCTTTTTTCAGAAATATTGTGTAAGGACAACCAACTCTCTAGGAGCCCAGAATATCGAAGACAGTGGGGCAAAAGAAATGGAAGCAATCTATTCAATGTTGGAGTTGTGGCAGAGATCATACGCACAGATATTTCCCTCAAAGAGGTGATAATATGAGGACTAAGCACAGTGTTCAACAAGATGTGATAGTTGAGGACATGGGAAGAAATGTGCCAAGGATTTACGCAGCCCTAGATAACAAGCAAGCTGAATTTCAGTCGCACATGATCGAGGTAGAAGGTAAGAGTAACTACCAACTCATTGTTATTTTAATTGATTCAGAAGCTAGTCATATTTATCTAGATCCTAATATGGTGGAAAGATTCCATTTACCAAGAAGCAAGCTTGGAAAACCTTGGTTGGTGTAGTTAGCTATTGGAGTAAAAAGAAAAATTAATGATATGGTTAATTCATGTCCATTGGAGATGAATGGACTGTGCACATAGGATGATTTTAATATCATACCTTTGGGTTCATATGATTTCCTCATTGGTATGGATTGGCTGGATGAGAATCATGTTGTCCTAGACTATTACAATAAAACATTCACATGTTTGGATGAGGAAGGAAACTTAATATCAGTTCAAGGAATTCCAAGGGTTGTAACTATCAGAGAAGTTTCATCCTTGCAATTGTATAAAATCTACATGAAATGATGTGAAGTATTTGCAGTGGACATGGAAGAGGCATCTAAGGATAAAGTGCCAAGTATTGAAGACTACACAATACTTAAAGAGTATGAAGACGTCTTTAAAGATATATCAGAATTATCTGCAAAAAGATATATTGAATTCTCCATAAATATGATGTCGGGAGAAACACATGTATCCAAGACTCCTTATAGAATGAGTATGCCATAATTGAAGGAGTTGCATATGCAACTTGAAGAGATTTTGAAGAAGGGGTATATACACCCAAGTGTCACTTTGGGGTTCCCTACTATTGTTCGTGAAGAAGAAGGATGGTACACTGAGACTTTGTATCGAATTCAGGAAGTTGAACAAGGTAACAGTAAAGAACAAGCATCCTTTTCCAAGGATACATGATCTATTTGATCAGCTACGAGGTGTGAAGATATTTTCAAATATTGATCTTAGATTTGGATATCACCAAGTGAGAATTAATGAAGAAGACACCAATAAGACTGCCTTCAGAACAAGTTATGGTTATTATGAGTTTATAGTGGTGCCTTTTGGGTTGTTGAATGCACCAATTGTCTTCATGTGTTTGATGAATGGAGTTTTCATAAGTTATTTTGATAATTTTTTCACTCTATTTCTAGATGACATACTTATTTACTCAAATTCTAAAGAAGAACATGAGAAACACTTGAGGATGGTACTGCAAGTATTAAGGGAGCATCAACTTTATGCAAAGTTGAGTAAGTGCTCATTTTATCAGTGACAAATTCATTATTTGGGTCATATTATTTCTAAGGAAGGAGTAATTGTGGATCTGGAAAAGATAAAATCCATTGAGGAATGGTCGACACCAAGAAATGTCATAGAGGTAAGGTCCTTTATGGGACTTGTGGTTATTACAGAAGGTTTATTGAAGGATTCTCAAAGATTGTGCATCTAATTACATCTTTGCAAAATAAAGGTGCACTATTTGAATGGACTCTGGATTGTGCAAGGAGTTTTCAACACTTGAAGAGTTTGTTAACAAGTGCACCAATTTTGAGAATTGATGATCTTGATGCATACTTTATTGTGTGCAAGAATGGATGCAAGGAAGGGATCGGTGGAATCCTTAGTCAGAATGGACATGTGGTGTGATACAAGTCAAGAAAGTTAAAAGAGCATGAAAGGCTCTATGCCACTCATGACCTAGAATTGATAGCCATAGTGCATGCCTTGAAGATGTGGTGGCACTATCTCATGGGTAAAATATTTGAGTTGAGGATAGACCATAATGGTTTAAAGTATTTATTTGGACAACCAAGTTTAAATGTTAGACAAAGAAGGTGGTTAGAATTCCTCAATGAGTATGACTTTGACGTAAAGCATATCAGAGGAAAAGAGAACAAGGTGGATGACACACTCAACAGGAGGGTGCATGAGATGCATGCTACAACCATTAGCATGTATAAATTGGATTTGTATGACAAAATTTTAGAAGTTGCCAAATTTTAGACTATACAACAACACATGTTGCAGTAGAATTTGGAAGGTTATGAGCTAATATAGGATGGAATCCTCATGTATAGACACATAGTCTATGCGCCAAATGATCAAGAGTTGAAAAGTATGATATTATCAGAGATGCATAAAGTTCCTTATGTGAGAAAACTAGGATACCAAAAGACAATTGTTACAGTCAATAAGCAATACTTTTGGCCAAGTATGAAAAAGGAAGTTGTTTATTTCATCACTAGATGTCTCAAATGTCAAAAGGTCAAGGCTGAGCATAGACATCCAGTTGGTTTGCTACATCATTTTCCCATTCTTGAATGGAAGTGGGAAGTCGTAACAATGGATTTTATAACTAAGTTTCCTAGGACTGCTAAGCAACATGATTCTATTGTGGTCGTGGTGTACAATCTTACTAAAGCAACCCATTTTATTCCAATGAAGTTGGTGCACAAGGAAACCGACATTGTTGAGATATACATGCAAGAAATTGCTAAGTTGCATGGTGTATCTAAGATAATTGTGCTGATAAAGATTCCAAGTTCACCTAAAACTTTTGGAAAGGGCTATTCAAAGGATTTGGAACAAATATGAACTTTGGCACAACATATCAGCCTGAGTCAGATGGACAAACAGAGAGGGTAAATCAGGTGATTGAAGATATGCTCAGAATGTATGTCATGGATAAGCCATCAAATGGGAAGACTACCTTCACTTGGTAGAGTTTCCTTACAACAATGGGTATTAATAATCTTTAAAGATGATCCCATTTGAAGCACTCTATGGTAGGAAGTGCAACATGCCAGTGATTTGGGACAACCCAACAAATCGTGCAGTAGTTGGGCCAGATCTGCTCCAGGAAATGGAGGAGAAGATGGTAAAGATTAGGAAAAATTTAAAGTCTACCCAAGAAAGGAAGAAAAGTTGTGTAGATAAAGGAAAAACCCACAGAGAATTTAAAGTGGGTGATTACATGTTCTTGAAAGTGAAAGCCAGGCACAGTGCCCTGAAGTTGGGAAAGTGTTCTAAGTTAGCAGCGCACTATTGTGGGCCATTTGAAATCCTTAAAAGGATTGATCATGTCACATATATGCTTGCATTTACTGCATCCTTGTGTATTCATAATGTTTTCCATGTGTTGTTGCCTAAAAATTATGTACCTAATGCTAATCATATTATTGATTGGAATGTGATTTAGGTGGAGCCAGAAGGCGATTTTCAAGTATGATCGGTTTGCATATTGGATCGGAAATTCAAGCAGCTCCAGAATCGAGTGTATGGTCTTGAGGATGCAACTTAGGAGTGTGAGGATGTTATGTGGGTAGAGTATTCACATTTTTTTATATATTTTTGAAATTTTGTATGTACATTTGTAAATGATGCACTGAGGATAGTGCATAAATAAGAGGGAGGGGAATGCAATGTCCCTTATCTGAATCCGTTGTAATTGTACATATAGGTTGGTGAGCCATTGTTACTAATTGTAAATGTAAATGTACATTTAGGCTGGTGATCCGCTGGCACTAAGTTTTGATGTTGTGTGCACTTGAGTAGTGCGTAGATAATTGTTATCAAAGACATGGTATGCACATTTCATAGTGTTGCGTGCACTTGGGTAAGTGCACACATTTCACGGTGTTGTGTTCACTTGGGTAAAGTGTGTGTGAATGACCTAGAAGTGCACATAGAGATGAGTTATATATATGTATATATATGGTTGTATATGTATTGAGGCCGGAGAGCCTTTGAGTATGAGGCTGGTGAACTAGGACACAGATAGGCTAGTGCGCCTATCCATGTAAATGTAATCACATTTATTAATATTATTACATCCCTGTGCATATACAGACTCGGAAAAAAAGATATGGGGGGATGAATCCACTGGAAAAAGGAAAAATGGGGTGAGACTTAAGACTTATGGAATATTTTATAATATTTCCGAAAAAATGTAATGTTGGATAGTTATTTTATCCTAAGTTTATGGGGTTGGGAACGAGTCAACAAGTGCCTTAAGCTACTTTTGAAGGTGACAAGTGTCAATTTTAAGGCATGCAATATATATTGTTGGCCTTAGTGTATTTGGGGAATCCATTATCCATTATTCACTCTCTTGTGTGCAGAATGGGTCAGTTCCAGGAGACGACGACTATTACCTTATCTAGACAAAGAAGCTTGTAAGGAGTTGCGGTGTTGTAATCATAGTTTTTTTGTTGAAGAGGTAGGTTGTCAGAACCGTGAGCAGTCTCTTTCTGTGAGAGATTTTTGTTGAAGAAGTGGGTTGTTAGGACTGTGAGCATACTCTCCAGGTGATATTTTTGTTGAGAATTGTTCCCTAGTGTGTTGGGCATTAGTCACAGTGCTTAGAGACTTCATTTCTTGCATGTTGTTGGTAACCTTGGAAGGGAAGTGGGGAAGGCAAGGGATTGTTGATCAGAGAAGGGGCACACTTCCTTAGGTGTGGTAGGTGCATGGGGAATGAGGGATTGTAGGATAGTTGCAGTAGCAAGCACCTTGGACTAAGCAATTCTATTGAGAATCAGACCTTATCTTGTATCTAGGAACCCTTTTTCCCTGGTGGAGTTAAGCCCCAGCTCGGGGGTGACCTACTGTTGAAACCTTATGAGAAACATAGCCTATGGTTGTGAGGAACGTTTGAGTTCTACGCACATTTGTGACTTTCATAAAACATAAGTGTACTTCATGTGCTTGTCTCATCTACTATGTGCTTGTTTATCTATGCTTGATATGGTTTGATTATAGTATGTTGTCGCATATAAGTAATTGTTGCTATTATGTTTAATGTTTCCTGCCCATGTAAGTGTGGTGTTGATAAACATTATTGTAGTTTTGCATGAGTGTGACAATTGTTGATATTTTTTCTTGTTAAGTTGTCCTTGGATATTGGTCATGAGTCTTTAAGGATTGAATGGACGAGTGCGCAGGAAAGTAGCTTGTGTGCACAGGAGGATGGAATTCCTGTGTGCATGCAAGGAATTAGACCCATGCACATGGAAATCATAATTGGTGTGGGACTCCAAGGTGGTTGTGTGCATATTTGTTCTATGTGATCAGTATGTTGGTGCGCTCAGTGGTTTTAGTTATGTTTGTCGCATAAAGTTGTGTTAAAAGAAGAAATTTAGTGTGGTGCGACTCAGTTTGAGGTTGAGCACACTACTTCAAGTGATACTATGAAGACTAGTGTTTAGTATAGAATCTGCATAGTGGATTTTTGGAGTAGCATGGCCTAGTAGTATGTTGGGGATGTTACAATTTGGTTGATTCGGAGCTACAAAAGTTGGGATTGAGTGACGTGGCCCATCCTGGGTGGTTGGGGACATTGCAATCTTCATTCAAGATATCATCAAATCAAAATGAGGAAGGAATGCATTCCCAAAACAACATTTAGAACACATGAAGGTCATTATGTGTTTTTGGTTATGCCATTTGGACTTATTAATGCACCTTCAACATTTCAAAGTTTGATGAATTCTATTTTCAAACCCTTCCTTAGAAAATTTGTCTTAGTATTTTTTATGAAACACTAATCTACAAAAAATCATGGGAAGAGCATCTACAACATGTTGACATAGTATTACAACTTT
>JASDQU010736022.1:372130-382564 GCA_032191745.1 Picea mariana | reverse complement strand
TAACACAAGCAATTCCAATTGGCACTTGATGTTGTATCTGATGTTATGGGTATACCAAACTTCAGTAAAGATTGCCACAACTTTCTCTCCTTTTCAACTTGTTCATGGACCTGAGGCAGTCATTCCCATTGAACGTGAGATTCCCTCTTTAAAAATAGATGTTGAGCTCCTTCCTGACACGTTTGGGTTAGAAACATGTCTTGTTCACATGGAGCATATTTATGAGCAATGACGATATGTTTCCATGATGAATGACGCATATAAGAAGCATTTTAAAGTTAAATACGACAAATCTATCTGCCCTGGGATTTTTTCTGAAGGAGACCTTATTTTGGTCTATGACCAAGACAAAGATTCTCTAGGGGTAGGAAAGTTTAATGCAATGTGGCACATGCCTTACATTGTGAGGTGTGTGTTGAGGAAAGGTGTTTACGAACTTGTTTATTATGAGGGGAATATGTTGGATGAGCCCAAAATGGGCTTGAGCAAAGATGCTTGGGCATTTTCCCCTTTCTAGTTGTTGTATATTGATAATATTTAGGTTTAGCTTAGTTTCCTTCCTTCCTCATTTTTTTTTCTTAATATGCTTCTTCTTGGATGGTAGATGTCTCTAGGATCAATGATTTTTATAGGATTCATGGATGGTGCTAGCCATCACCATCAAAACCTTACTTCCATCACTTGGGTGATTTACACCCCCATGGGTCGGTTGGTGACATCAGGAGGTGCTTTCCTTGGCCCAACGACCAATAATGTGGTTGAGTATAGTGTCGTGATCAAACTTCTTGGAGACATTGTTTCATACGACATTCGATCCCTTGAGGTTTGATTGGATTCCCAATTATTTTTGTCGCAGTTAAATGGAGAGTACCAGATCCATGACCTGAATCTTCTTCGATGGTTCCTATGAGTACATTTTATGGAGCATTCCTTTGATTTCATAACTTACATGCACGTTCCTAGGAGTCATAATCTTGCTACTAATGCATTTACTAACAATGTGTTAGAATGTCGTTTATTTCATTCTTAAATTAATAATCATTCGTGTATATAAAGCATCTCATTGCATATAAATTCACATAAGTGAAAATCGAGGAAAAAATATGTATATATTATTTAAATATCTTTCAAGTACAAAATTGTGGATTGACTTTACAAAATTGGGTCTCTAGCCCCAAATATACAACTATAGAGTCGATAAAATATAATACATAATGGCTATGCTCAGGGCCCTGTCTCTATGTGTTTCTCATGATAACACACTATGGAATTTTTCAGATGCTAGAGGAGTCGGACCCAAGGTCGTGGTACTCTGATGACCCGTGGTTGCATCTACTCCAGGAGATCCTCAATTTGTACCATCGGGATTTGATGGTTGAGTTTATCCAGGTTCCTTTGAACATTTTGAAGCACTCTATTTGCATTCCCTCTAGGATGGTTGATCTGGGTGGATATTAGTAGCCACCCACCTATTCCATTGGCTCAAAACACAGTTTTCACTTTGGTTGTTTGGTTGTTTTTCTACAATTTTGCGGGTCCCAAACTTTTGATGTCGTTTTGAGGCTCTAAACAACATTTTTTGGGCTCAAAAGCGCCTGTAATGCATATAATGGAAGATGCTAGGCTAAAAGGAATGCCTACTCCTCAACTAAACCTTTTCGACGAGGTAATGAGTGCCCCAAACAAAGATCATATGCAAAAGTTACACCCTTGAGAAGTTGACATATCAACTACCCCCATCAGGGCCCACAAACCTTTTGGTGTTTCAACTTTTGGGGTTAAGGTTTTGTATGTTTAGAGTTTTCTCATCAATTATTTATGTTAAAAATACCTTTTGAGCCTCATTGTAAACATCTTATTGTGAATGCACGTAGCCATCACATCTCTTCTCAGAGATAAGCTACCACCATTCTAGCAAGTTTATTTCACTCTATATTTTACAATTCTTATATATTTAATTTCCTTAATATAAATCATGTATTATTATATCTGTGTGTTCTTGCAATATTTTTGCGTATTTCCTTATATCCACCTTCATTTCGTTCTCAATAAAATCTGGAGCACTGGTATCAGAGAAGTCTACTCCTTGTTGTTTCTTAGTGCATGTCCCTAATGAGGTCAGGGTATAGAGAGTTGGGTCTCGAGCTAGTTTATCTCGAGGAAAATAAATATTGATAGCCCAAACAACCTCCCATGGAGGAAGAAAAGAGAGATGAGGGAGTAGGAGATCATATTCATCTGTTGCTTGAGGAAGTCGTCATGTGACAGAGGGAGGATCAAATGATGGAGAATTTTTCCCAAATCCTTCGACCACTACCGACAACAACAACCACATCTTCATAAAAAAACCACTTTGGAAGCACCACCCCATTCAAGGTACAAGTTAATGTTTATATTCTAGTGTTTGAAGGTAAAATACATGCGGGTGCTTTGGAAAAGTGGTTAAATTTGCTAGAAGGATATTTATTTTTCCACAATTTTTCTGATAGGGAAAAGATCACCTTTGTGCTCCTTAAGGTTGCCCCCCATGTAAAAAATTGGTGGTAGACTTACTATGATAAAAATTCCACAAAGGAGTCTAGAATGTTTGAGGCTGAACCTACTTGGGATTTTTTTATGGATGTCATTAAAGAACAATATTACCCCGCTGGAAACTATGATGACCAATACATGAGATGGATCACACTGTGTTAGGAGAGGGACCAAATAGTGCCAAAGTTCAGAAATGCCTTCCATAACTTGCACACCAAGTTGGGTATCAAAGCCTCTGAGTGACATCTAGTTCTAAAATATAGTGGGGGTCTACATAGGTACATCCAAATAGAAATGGATTTTCTGGACATCTCATCACTGGTATCCACTTATCGATATGTTGTCAAAATCGAGCAGAAATTTAAGCAGTGGAATAAGCGAGAGTTTGGGTCTACAAATCCATAACAAGCAACGTATGGTAAATGATGCCTTAACTCATAGAAAATCCAACCTCAAGACAACTAGTCCAAGCCACAGGAAAATAAGGGTAACAGGAAGATGAATAAGGAAACTGGAAAGTGGTGTCAATTTCAAAAAATCCCTTAGCACAACACCGATGAATATCACTCAAAATAGTCATTAGTGGCCGATCTCAAAGAAAAAGAGTCAAGCCTCAACTTGGAATTTGATTTAGAAAAAAAKAAAAGGAAACAAATCATTGATGCAAAACCCACTRCTACCATCGKGACCACAACAATCCAACCAAAAGAACAAGATGATCACGAGGAKGGGGAGTGCCTCTTCCATTCACAGATGTGGGTGAAGGGGACCCCATTCCATTTCATTGTTGATAGCAGAAGCCAAAATAACCTAATCTTAGTAGAAGTTGTCAAGCAGTTGGAGTTWTCGACGACACCACACCTGCAACCATACAACATCGGGTGGCTTTTCCATGGACAAGATCTCTGCGTCATCCAACAATGCCACCTGTTCTATGGAATCAATCCCTTCAAGGATGACATATTGTGTGATGTTTTCCCATTGGAAGTCTATGATGTTCTTTTAGGCAAACCATATAWGTGGAAGTGTCATGTTGTTTATGAGTCTCAACCCCGTAGTGTCRTTGTTACTTTAGGGGGTCAGCTCTACAGGGTACAAGAGGTAGTTCTAACTACTACCATTTCAWYGATCTTAGAAAAATKGTTCCACAAAGTAATCTCTCACACCACAAATTTAAGCCTCTTCATGATCCAGTCAAAAGGTAACAAAAGGACATTGCAACCGCCACAACCTCGACTCAAGACCTTTCTATATAACATAAGCAGATCGACAATATTGTAGAATAGCACAAAGATATTATTGCTTCACCTAAATAGGTTCCTTTGCACTACCAAGTAAATAAAATCTGTAAAATATCCCTTCCTAGTTCTATTGGATACAACCCTTTCTAGGTGTGCTTGGGGTTCCAACCATTAGCCCCCATTGATATAACTCTTCATGTTGCTTATTCACTATCAAAGTCCTCCCACACTAAGACCGAGGTAGATCATGTAGCCATGTTTTTGGAATGGATCCATCCCCTCCAATAATAGGTTCATGACATCCCTCAATAGGTTAATGCCAAGCACAAGCAAGACAACTTCTTCAACAAGGAAAGTGACTCATCAAGGGTCAGATTCAACAAAAGCTTCCCCATCTCCCATGGAAAATTGACAAAAAGGTGACCATTTATTCCTAATGGGGGAGGAATGATCCAGGTGTATATCATTGGCCACCCATAGCTCAAAACACAGTTTTCCACCTCAACATTTTTTCTACAATTTTTTTGTGTCCCTAACTTACAGGGTCGTTTTGAGGCCCTAAACGAAGTTTTTTTTTGGCTCGACAACCTCTAGAATTTAATGAAAGGGAGATGCTAGGTTGAACGAAATGTGTACTCCTCGTCTATACCTTTCCAACGAGGTATCGAGTGCCCTAAACGAAGATTGTATGCAAAATTTGCGCCCTTGGGAAATCGACGTATCAACTACCCCCATTGGGGCCCACAAACCTTTTAGCGTTTCATATTCTAGGGTTAGGGTTTTGGATGTTTAAAGTTTTCTCATTAATTATTTATGTCAAAAATTCCTTTTGAGCCTCATTATAAACATCTTCTTTTGAATGCGTGTATTCATCACATCTCTTCTCAGAGATAAATCATTCTAGTGAGTTCATTTCACTCTGTATTTTAGAGTTCCTGTATATTTCATTTCATTAATAGAATTTCAATATTATTGTATCTCTATGTTCTTGCAATATCTCTGTGTATTTCCTTGTTATATATCTACCTTCATTTCATTCTCAATAAAATATGGATCAATGGTCTTTGCCTCATCTTCTGCACCTATGCCGAGGGTATCCCACTGGCCGTGTTGGTCCAATATTTGCACATTCGAAAGTTTGTTAGAGTCATGATCCATGCCAAAAATATTTATTTTTTTGTTTTCCTCTTGAGTTCTTTTTAAAATAAAAATATATAACTTGAAAACTTTAAAAATTGTTACCCATCTATCCTATTGCAACACTGGGGGGTACATACATGTATGGGTCTCTGGTGAATTTTATCGCTTCATAGGGATAATCATCGATCCTGATAATCTGTCACAGCCACCAACTAAATACATCATCGTCATACGGGCTAGGTAGTCTCCTACCCCCTAGTCACAACATCACCTCTATCCAACGAGCCATCAAAGGTTATTTGATTCTCTTTGGACGGACAAATACTCACTGACTAATGGCTGACACTCTGTGAAAGAAGAAAGTGCATAAAATAATTTCATACCTGAAGTTCTTCATCCTCCCCAACTTGCATTCAGTAAGATGAGTCTTCATTGACATCAATAATGGGGAGCTCCATTCGAAGGATGTTGGTCACAATCAATCTACCTTGTAGAACATCTGTGGGCGAGATGTTTGGTGAAGAGATGTTGACCCTGCAATCCTTGTGATGGTACAAAGGATGATTTTTAAGCCTAATATTTCAATGCTTCTTATCGGGACTTGACTACCCACTTTTATGGTACCCGAGGCATAGTAGGTGGTTATGTACTTCTCAATTGTCATTCCCCCATCTCCTTGAGTCCTAAGGTTCACTATATCTCCTCATTGTGAGAGACCCGTTATGAAGTAAATGTCCTCAACCTCTATCTTTAGAGGTTTCCCATCAAGCATAAATGCATCAACATCTAGGTCCCAATATCCTATTAGAACTTGTAATAGTCTTGTTTGGGCCCTCATGTTGCTTATTTCAAATAATTTCATTCAACCACAATTTTGGAGGCTTCTAGCACCTTCGGGTCTTCCAAAAATTGATTGTTTATCTCGTTGTGCTCCCTTTCCCTCTAGATAATGGCCATATTGCAATAATAAATCAAAGGAAGGGATTAAAACATATGTTTTTTCCTCTGGACAAGCTCATTTTCTCTCTACTGTGATGACACGTGCATATGTACATGCCCTCTTGTGATAGAAGGCCCATATAAGGGACCTCATACACACAGTGTGCCAAAGAAGGGCAAGTATGTTCCCGTCCCTTTGTTAAAATTGACAAAAATGTTAAATTTTTGCTCAAATTAGGAATGAAATGGTAAAAAATGAAGAGGAAGGAGAGGCCTATTACTGGTCCAGACAACGAATGATTTTGTTGGGTGTAGAATCCGCAATCGTCCATTGAAATTAGGGGATATTTTGCATTACAAAGCACTATTTGGGTAGAAATTCAAATGATATGGTAAACCTTGTATTTTTTTACTATTTAACAAAAAATTTACCCACTTTATTATAGTTTGGTTCCCTTATCATTTAATTACACCTAATAGACTGACTTTGAAACCATGGAGGATGTCTAATTGTGTAGTTTTTCAGGATGGATGTCGTACAATGGAGTTTTTACCCATTTTTTATCCTTTTAGTCCATATTTGACTCTTTGACAGGTAATGTTTTCGATTAATGGAATATAGGGTAGGTCATTTTCCACTTGCAGTTTGCATAATTAGTATCATTCCCATATTTTCCTTAGGGTCGATCCCATTTACTTGCGACAAAAACCTTTCCTAGCTGATTAAAAGTGTCATCTTTTCTATGGTAGAGCCTTCCTCTTCATGGGTGCCCTAGTTAGTACATTTATAGCCATTTTTTCTCCCATGTTATGGTTTTCTATAGGCTCTAGAGCCCTATTTATTCATGCCATGAATTTGCGTTAAAGCCTCATAACTTCTTCTCAATCTTTTTTTTGTTTATTTCCCTAGGGGGCTCCCAAATTTTTGTGTTAATTTGTATTTGCATTGCATCTTTCTTGCTTGTGATTTTGAGCCTAACGTTGTCTTCAACTTCTATCACTTATAATGTTTCTTATGCATTCTCTCAGTTGCCATCCTTGAATGAATTACCTTTGCAACTTGAAACTCATATCATTGGAGGAAACATCCCGCCGAGTGTACATATCTTGCACTTGTTCCTTGTATTGAGAATATGTGTGTTCTCTGCTCTTGGAACTAGTTTTAGTTCCCATGAAACTCGTTTCCTCCACTGTATTATAACATACTTTTATTTATTTTCAGGATTTTATAACATTAAAAAGACAAAAAGATAAAATATATAAAAAAGAGGATGGGAAAGAGTCAAGTTATTAGTTATGTTTGGCAACAGTCATGTCTCCCTTGAACAAAACACTCTTTTATTCCTTTTCATGATTTTATAACATTAAAAAGACAAAAAGATCAAATATAAAAAAAAGAGGATGGGAAGAGTCAAGTTATCAATTATGTTTGGCAACAATCATGTCTCCCTTGAACAAAGCACTAAGTTTTGAATATTCATCTCAACAAATTGGGTTTAAGAAGTCCATTTTGATGAAAGTGATAACTAAAAAGAATAGTTACCTTTTGATATTTTTTGTGTGGTTGAAATCACAAATTTATGTTGTTTAAATTGTATATATGAATGTTTAAATGGGTTCAACCTGCTGAAAAATCATTAGACACTTTTATTATACAAACTTAACCGCTAAAATCAATAAAATCGATAATTTATCCAAATTTTGAAGAGTCTTATGGTATTTGGAAAGAAATGTACAATACTGTACAAGTTGTAATTTTTAATAAAAAACAGTAAGTGATTTATTTTTAATAAAAAACAGTAAGTGATTTTTCTTATTGAAAAAAAAACTTAGAAAAAAAACACAACATAGAACATTTAGACTAGCGTAGCTAAAATACATCAATAAAAATAAAACAGAGATTATTCACTTTACTTAAATTTTATACCCATCTTAACCCGGTTGAAAAATGAAGGCACAAACCTTAAGTGAGCTCGCGATGTCATATCTTGCCATACCAGCGAAACAGTAATATCGTAAGTCCATAAACTAATCTAATTTGAGAAGCACAACTTGTGACAATTCCAAAGGAATGAATGGCGGAGTCATCAAAATAAATTGGAAATGTAAATAACACAGCTAAACAGCCATGTAACCTGCAATTCGGTTCTCGCGTGCGCTTCACTCCTGTAACCCTATACTATAGATGGTGTAACTGTTACGTTTTGTAGAAATTTGAAGGAAATGGAAATGGACAGCAATATGAATAGTAATAGAAATGGCTCGAGGCATTGGAGGCAGGTGGTGGAGAGGAAGTTGAAGAGGCTCCATTCCCTCATTTTTGGTGCGGAAGCCGGTCTGGAGAGCGGAGATGCCCAAACTGCCCTGGGCCTGGGTTTAAGGTTGTCAGGGTTTCTGGAGTCTGAATGCCGGGATACCACTGATCACATTTACATCACCCCAATTCAGAGAGATCTTCACCGGAAAATGGACGCCGCTCGCCAAATGTTGGCTGCCGATGGTGACTGGTAGGCTCTTGCTTACTTACTTTATTAATGGGAGGAAATGTTATATATATATATATATAGTTTGTTGTAATTTAGCTAAATATATTAATAATGTAAAAAATAAGTTACATATTATCTGGGCAGTCCATGTTCTCTGCCGAGCTTGCAGAGAATAGTTTGAGAATGTTCGAGTTCTATATAATAAAATATATTCTAAACGTTCTACATTTTTGTATATTTCGAACAATATTATTGATAGAAAAATCTGAATCCTATGTTATGACTGGAGACATTTCGGACATTTCAAAATTATATGACAACGGACATTCTATATAATAAAATATAGTCTAAACGTTCTAATTTTTATATATTTCGAACAATATTATTGATAGCAAAATCTGAATCCTATATTATGACTGGACCCATCCTTTGGACATTTCAAAATTATATGACAACATTATCGATATTTGGACCCAATGGGCATTTCAAAATTATATGACAACATTATCGATAGCAAAATCTGAGTCCTATATATTATGGCTGGACCCATCCTTTGGTCATTTCAAAATTATATGACAACCAAAATGAGTAGCAGGACTGTCTACCATCCTTGGGCATTCTAAAAATCATATAACAACCAGAATGAGTAGCAGGACTGTCTAGATAGTGGAAGGACCTACTTACAGCTATCATGACTCTATTGGCAACCAAAAACGGCAGTATTACAAAAAGAAACCTGAAATGACTGACGCTAATAGTCAGAATCCGAGTCAAGTTGATGAAGATGGGCGGAGTGACCTCCCAAGGGTTGGCCCTTCGAGCTATATCAACCTGTATAGCCTCCTCCTTGCCTCTTTCCTCTTCCTTCTTCATGAAAGGCCGCCTGCTCCCCTCTGCTTCCTCTCTTTTCATGACCAGCTTCCTAGTTTCAATGATAACATGTTCATACCGGTGGCCCAAATTATCCATCATGTCCTCCAGCTGGTCTAGCTTGCTGAACTACTCTCTCTGTCATGGCTATGAAGATTTTCATGTGCCAGTGCATTTCAACCATCTTCAAGAATTTGGTTTCTCTCCCGTGTGAGAAGCCTGTATCAGGAACCCACCGTATAAGTTCCTCCTCTACCTGAGTATTGGAGGTTATGCCATGCTGCTCACGTACCATACTTTCAGTTCTCTCCACCTCTATCTTCACTTCCTTTGAGAAACCCTTGTGATAAGCTTCTGCTGCTTCCTTTGCTGCTGCCTCTGCTCTGCAAACCCGTGGTCTACCCCTGCTGTGGCTGCTTTCCCCTTTTTCATGCCTGTGTTTCCCCTCTGTCTTCATGTTGACCAGAATCCACCTCGAACAAACCACTCTCAAGGCACCAGACAGAAGCACCAGGATTCCAGCCTCCTTGTTGAATTATATAGCTTTGGAAGCTATTTTCCCTATTGTAACTAATCATGTAAATAAAGTTTTGATATAGTGGTAACTTTATGTCAAGCATCAAACATATGACAAGTGTCAACCTTATGCCAAGACAACCTTATGCCATGTATCAACCTCATAGCACCTCTAAGAGGGCTGCTTAGGGCGGTTGTAGTGGCCAGCTTAGGGAGGCTGCTTAAGAGGGCTGCTTAGGGTGGTTGGAGTGGCCAGCTTAGGGGGGCTGCTTTGGGTGGTGGTATGGCAGCTGTCATACAATCCTAAGACAACAATTTAGGACAGCGTCTAGAAGAGACAAAGGAAGTGACCTTTGGGAGCATTAGGAGGTGGCTCTTGGGAGCTTTAGGAGGTGGCTCTTGGGAACATTAGGAGGTGACTCTTGGCAGCCAAATGAGGGTAGGTATGACAACTGTTATACAACTGTCATACATTCATAGGGGGCTGCTTAGGGCAGCCAAACCAACCTATAAAAATGGGCATTCACTTAACATTTAAATACCTTTGTTTTGCTGGAGTCTTCTGCTAAGGCAAGGCATCTATTTGCTGAAGTATTTTTCTGGTATATGACTGATATCTACTGGAATCTTCTGCTGGTATACGGCTGCTAGTTGCTGGAGTCTTCTACTGGTATATGGCAACTAGTTGTTGAAGTATACTGCCGATACAG
>JASDQU010736022.1:352676-365283 GCA_032191745.1 Picea mariana | reverse complement strand
CAATCTGTGAAAGGGGTCTTCTTTGACTTGGCCTTTACCCTTTACCCTTTCCTTTATCCAGATTGCCTTAGGGACGTCTCCCTTGGACTTGCCCTCCTAAATAGAAAGAGTTCCCCATCGAGGTGACAGTGGGTGGGGAAGCTCCTGTTACGCCGGTTTCAAGCCCTGACTCAAGCCCTTGGACCTTTCCTACAAACCGTGCGATAACAGAGCCTAAGTGTTAAAGGCTAGGAGCTTGATTTTGTACATGTAATGATGCACATTATTAATATAAAAAAATATCTCTGCATGTGGATCGACCACGATGAATGAGTGATGGGGGACTAAGCTTCCACAAAGTCTGGGTAAGGGAGAGGGGGCTGAAAGGTTGGAAGAGCGGCTAAGCTTGAGGGCTTAAGTCCTGGAGATAATAATTTATTATTATTCCAAAGTGGTGTGAAAGGTATGTTTTTTTATCCTAAGTCCTAGGAGGGGCAACACATGCAGCTCCAACGTGTGCAAAAGGGAACGCATGTAGCTCCAGGAAGACAAGTGTCGACCTGGGCGCATGCGGTTAAAAGCTGAAGCGTTAGCTGAGTTTGAGGTTCCTTCTCCATTCTGTCGTCGGCTGTCTGAAACCGTGAATCTCGTCTGATCTCTGCATGCATATTCTCATGTAGATCTGAAACCCGAAGCCTGTGATGTTTTCTTGAGGAGCCGATGCACCCTCTGTCTGAACAATCGAGTTTGTGTTCAACCTCTACGTGGATTGCTTGTCACGCATCCTCGAAACCAGAGCCGTGAGTCTGTCCTGTATTGCTGGTTGGGAAAACCGAATGTTCCGTAATTGGTTAGCCTTGTTATGTTGTAGCATCTGTCTGTCACCAGTTTTGAGAAGCCCATGTTTGTGTTCCCAGTTGACTGTTGTGGCCACGCAGTGCTTGACTGCGTGTGGCTTGCTGGACAGTGTATGTTTGTGCTGAACCTCGTAATTGCCCGACTGTGTTGGAAACCAAGCTGAAGGAAACAGGTTGTCTGGCCTGTGCGTAACACTCTCTCCAGGTGAGGGAGGTGGTTGCGGTTGAAGAGGCAGGTTGCCAAGCCTGTGAGCGACTCTCTCCAGGTGAGAGAGTGCGCGGAGGAAGTGAGAACTCCTGGAATGGGTCCTGTAGCTGCCACAGAGCTCGGAGACTTCCGGTCCGGTCTGTTGCTGAAGCCCAAGGCAAGGGAGGTTAAGCAGCCAAAGGACTGTCCGGGTGACAGTGAAGGTGTATACTCCTGGGGTGGGACAGGCATGTGAGGAATGAGGGTCTGTGAGCAGTGGGCGTTAGTGACTCCTGGGAGAGAATCCTTCCTCTGTAACTGTGTGTCTTCCTGTTGACCTTGCCTAGCCCAGGAATCCCTTGCCCGATGGAGCTTAGTCCCAACTCGGGGGTGACCTACTGCTGAGAGTGATGAGCAGCGCGGTCTAAGGCTGGGAGGTTCGTGGAAGGTCTGCACGCAGTTGGTGGAATTAGCACAGTTTCAAAGATAAGTATCAGTTTATGCTTAATATTATGTTTTGCATGTTTGTGATGCTTATATGTTATCATGTATTTTGTTGCACATATGAGTTATTGTTAATGTCCTTGGTGATGTATATTAGTAGTAATTCTATGCTTACTCTATGTTGTTTGGTTAAATATGTTAATTAGATTTAATAAGCATGTTTTATAAATAAGTATGAGAATGTTCCATGTAGTAGCGTTTTCCCGGCCGTGGGGTTGATGGCCAGGGACGTTACACAAACCCTCATGCAAGTTCGCCCTCCTCTCCTCAAGAAATGTGCCCTAGCTCTTCTCCTCTTCTCCTCTTCTCACAAGTGAAGAATGAATCTCATAAATGCACTATACCCTCCTTTAGCCTCCTTTGGCCAAGCCCTAAAAGATCAATGGCCTAGATCCAATCTAGCCAAGTCTAATCAATGGGTGAGATCTAATCCAAAAATCTCACTAAGGAAACCCACTTTCCTTAGTTGCTTTATGTCTATTAATTCACCCACTTTGTGAATTAATTGTCACTTTATGACTTAAGTGACATATTTCACTTTTGACTTAAATCTCCTAAGTCGAAGTGAAATTAGAATCATAAAGTAAAGTACAAGGGTAATAGTCTCCCCCTTTGTGTTTAGAGACTCATAAACACATGGAGACCACTTTCCAAGGTACACAAATCTCAACAATGAGCACAAGAAGACTTCGACCTAATAAATAACTTAGGGTATAAAAATCGGTGTTGCGAAACTTGGATTTGGGAAAAACTCGGCAGGGGTCATCAACTCAGGAAATTGCAAAAATCGAAAAAAAACTCAACAAAAACTTCGGAAAAACTCAGCAAAAGCTTGACAAAACGTGACAAACATAAGTTCAGAATTGAAAAACTTGGAAGAAATTAGAGAGTTTTACAACACTGCCAAAAATCACTTATGGAAAGGTGTCATAATGTCTAGGAATATTGTAAAAAGGATTGTCATATAATGAAAAAGCACAATCTACGAGCTTCATCAGAGATTGAACACTGTAAATCATAGCAGCATAATTCAACCTAATCAGGGATTTCTGGATGGAAATTCAGAGATGAATTTGATTTGACCAAATTTCCCCTAAATTTGGGTTTGATTCATATAGACATTGGAAACCCTAGTGCTTAAAAAATCTCATTCCAACTAAACATTTGTATTTCTCCTTCAAATTTGCAAATAGAATTTGTCATAGGCTTTTGCAAATACAAACTACAATAGATTACATTAGGGATAATACATTATGAGAATAACATGCCTCCAAATATGTGGAATATGCCTTGAATAATGTGTAATTCCCTAGTCAGTTTAATACAGTTTAAATGCCTTATGCAAAACACTCCTCTTAAAGTGGGTATGTTCATGATCAAGGAACCAAATTTTCTTCTTTTTACCCATGGAGTGGGATGGTCCCACATCAAATGATCCTTATTTGACCATTCAAATGCTTTCAACGCCACATGTCATCATTCTAAGCAAGGAGTTCCTTCTTTAGCTTTTTTATTCACCACTTGTCATGCCCTGAGATTCCTTGATGGTAGGGCGTTTTGCTTGTTTAGATTTTGTCTTGTCACATGCCATGCTTTGAACCTCCTGTAATGTAGGCCGTTTCTTTTCTAGGGCTATGTTTAGTGACTAGTCCTTACCTTGCCATAAATCATACTTTGGACACTTCATAAGGTAGGGTGTTCATCCTCTAGGGTTTTCTTGCTTGCTCACATCCTCCATCTATGTGGTTTGGGGCCTTGAGTGCAACCAAGGAAAAGGGCTCCTCATCAATGATGCAGCAAAAGATATTTTTAAGCCATGTAACCATGCCTCTAAATTGGTGTGAAGGCATCTAGGTGGAAATTCATGGTAAAGTATCTTTGAAAAAGTCTCCATCAATACCTCCCAAGTCTCTTCCTACAACCTGTGCCTATGATTGAACTTTGAGGATCTGTTGTGCTTGTGAGAGAATAAAGGCCCATGAAGATGTGAAATGAACCATGCATTTCAAGGGTTAATACATTATACACCCCTCAAAAAGTATGCTGAATTGTTGAAGGTGGTAAGAACCAAGGCCTATGTAGTAGAAGATAAAAGGGTCATATCCACGGCTGTTGACATCGTATGTCAGATTCAACCTAAAGTGATGGTTTGGACCATTCTCAAATGAATGATTCACTCCTTGCCTCTAATCGACGACTCAATGAAAAGAGTTGGACAAAAATCACTCTGATTTTTGAGGGGTGGGAAGACCATCCATGTAGACGTGTTGCAAGTTTGCAACGGTTGGGGGATGTGTATGATTATGCGAAGGGCCCCCCATAGTCGAAGGTGCCATAGAATATACCTCCCATGGAGCAAGCTCTATTGTGGCAGTCGATTCCACCCTAGCCGCCAAGCTCTTGTAGGCAACAATGGTGAGGAAATGGGATCACTAGCTCAACATTCAAAGGGTAGCACTTCTATATCTAGAAAGGACCGAAATAGAAAGACAAGCATTTTTGGTTAACCCCATCATTGCCTCCCCTAATTTTGCGGCGTTAGTGAGGTATTACCCTAATAGCCCAACTAATTCCCTAAAAATCCAAGATTTTTTAGCATGAGTTGGGAGGCATATTGAGTCTACAAAAGGAGGACACGACAATAGAACAAGAAGGGGAAGTTTTCATACTGTTATGTTGTTAGAGATATCAATTTTCAAATCCCTTCATTGTAATAGTTTCCGTTGGTCCTATCTTAGAGATATATATAACATTGGTCTCATTCTTTTTTTTTTGTTTGCTAGTTTGTCCATGACCTGCTGCCCCTGAGAAACCGTGATTTAGGGGCATCTAAGTCGTCAAAATCACTTGGGGATCGCACCGTGCCTGAGCCACACCAACCCTTAACATGGTTGGATTTTTTGTCCCCACAGGTTTCGAACCGGTGACTTAACATCACAGAGTGCCCTAACAACACACTCTGCCACCGACTGTCCTAACACCTTGCGGACAACATTGGTCTCATTCTTATTCCTTTTGAAAACATGATTTTAAGTAATGGATTGTGGGAGATGGAGTCAATGAACGCCCAATGCTAAGATTTTATGGCCCCCAATTGGTGCCATTATTGTATCAAAAGCACTGCTTTTGGTTTATTTTTGTAAACAGGGCCAAGACAATTTGCCATTGATGAATAAATAAAACTCATGCAAGTTGCCATTTTCAGTCTTGTATTTTGTTGAATAAGTTGATGGATCTATGTTTGCATGCGTGCCCATTTAATTTTCTATCGCATGAATGTGTTTGCTAAGAAAGTAGTATTTGACCTCCTCTTATGTTCATGTTCATGCTTTTTATATACCATCATCTAAGGATGAAATAATGATTAAGGCGCCCTTCTGTAACAAACCATTTGATTCTATGTCTAGCAGTGTTTAGTAGTTCACCTCGTGCACTCCAAAACAATTTACATGACATCTTTTATATTTTGTTGAAGCAACCATGTACATCATTATATATTTGGAAAACTATTGTGAGCCTAATACAATATATCTTAGCAAGTAGAGGGTACTGTTGGACATTGGGTTCAACGCTTCCTGCGAGTTTCGCGACATGGGTTAACCCCCTCTCATGGATCCTAACTTTGGTGATTGTGGCAGAGACTAACACTTGTGGATTTTGGTCTAATGGCAATCGTAGTCCAACAAATGGGATTAGAGCGACAAGTCTCGAGTTTGAAACTTTCCTGGCACGCGTTGCGGGGGAGATTGTTGGACATTGGGTTTAGTGCTTCCCGCGCGTTTCGTTACATAGGTTAACCCCCTCTTGTGGATTCTAACTCCGGCGATTGTGGCGGATACTAACGCCTGCGGGTTTTGGTCTAATGACAGTCGTAGTCCAATAGGTACCTCCCCTTTAGCCCAAGAACTGGCTCATAGGCCTAGATTGACGAGGGAAGGTTTCCAATGCATTATGCCATGACATTTGTCCCTATGAGAGCAGGCATGATCTAGGGGACCATAGTCATTGTTCATGAGTCTACAACTGCCACCATGAAGTTCTGAGTTACCCCTTAGTATTCAATATAAAAGTGGAAGGATGTAGTCCATTGGCCTATGGATGAATGTTAAGTAGGAACCACTTGCTATGAAGAGACTAAGGTTCAAATCTTGTGGACAAAATATCAATGTTACCCCAAAAGTGGAAGGATGGAGAAGATGCAGGCTTAATGAATTGATTTGTATTGTGTAAAAGGCACCTAAGAAAAGTTTGGTGATTATCAACTTGTCTGGTGCTGTTTTTATTCCCCATGTCGAATCCGATTTCCTTTGAAACCTGCATTTATGGTCAAGGTTACCAGCAACAAGAGTTGATTTTCATTTTACAAAGTGGAGATTGATTAGCTTCACAATTTTTACAAAGCAGGTTGCGAGTTCAAAATTTGTTTGAAGTTGGGTTTAGGAGAGTTGCTTCTAGCCATGCTTGGATGTAATATGGTTAGAGGCTGAGTAGACCATAGGTGGGTACTTCCAAAGAGGAGGCAACATTGGACAACAATTACTATGGCTTATTGGGGTAGATGGCTGAAATTATCGATCCATAACAGGCCTCAAATTGCTTCAAGTAGTTAGACTGAGTAATTATGATATAGGAAAAAAATTCAGATTGCTGAAAGATGGAAATGTAGGGATGGAGATATGAAGCAGTAGTTTCTATTGTTTGAAATACAAGTCCATTGAGAGAATAAATTACGTGTATTCTTACAAATAGTATTAATATGATGTGGTAATTACATTTACCAGGTTGCTGTATTTTTTCGCACATTCCATCTCTCTTTAAAATAATGTTTTTTTGCCTTGATTTGAGTTATGCATATCTGAAATTTTAACTCGTTTCATGTGTTTTCTCATAACTAAGAGGTCACTTTTGTTTGGCAGCTAGGAAATAACAATCACATATTCTGCTGGTCTTGCCAAAACCATTACTGCGCTTTGTGTCGTAAAGTTGTGCGGCGCAGCTCTGAACATTATGGACCACGAGGGTGCAAACAGCATACAGCAGATTGACATGTATACATATATTCTTGTGTGAAGAAGTAAAGTCTTTCACTTGTCATTGTTGGCCTGTCAGGCCCAGGAGCATCCAAATAATTGTCTTGTTAGGCTATCACCATGGTCTTCTAGGCATTCTCTAATTGGCTAGAGGAATCATGGCATTTTTCAAATGGCCTCCAGAAAGTCTAAATGTTGGTCACTGGAGCCATGCTGCTCTCTGCTGGAAAGCTCAATGTTTCAATAAAATGAGTGGTCTGTCAAAAGTCGAGATTACTACCATCCTGTTTGCTATTATGCCCATTCTTTCTGACTTTTACATATATCAGTCTTTTTACATATATTTTCGATTTGAAGGAGAATAATGAATTTGTAGTATTCAGTTTGTCATGTTATTCATCT
Organism: Picea mariana; assembly: GCA_032191745.1. Taxonomy (NCBI): domain Eukaryota; kingdom Viridiplantae; phylum Streptophyta; class Pinopsida; order Pinales; family Pinaceae; genus Picea; species Picea mariana. The sequence goes on along the minus strand of JASDQU010736022.1, from coordinate 358,324 downwards.
CAAGGTATCTTTCTTCCAACGAATTATTTGTCATTTGAAATAGTAGGGTTGCTGTGGTATTATTCAGAGCGGCAGTCTTAATCCTTCGAAGAAAATTAAATTTTGTATAACAACAGAGTTGTTTCCCTCAGGAAGGAGACATCACTGTTGCTGTGGATGATGCTACGTTTTCCTAAATTGGTGATGCCCTGTATATGTATTCTGTGTTACAGGGAATAGATTGTGGAATTTGTGTAATTCATAAGTCATATGAGCAGTTATAATTTACTTTCATATAATCTGTTTTTATTTGGAATTGTAACTTTTGGCACATGCATATATAATTAAACATTTCATGTACTTTTAAGTAGATGGAGCATTCTCAAATTGGTTTATCATTTCCGACAATCTATCTCTATAAATAAATTTCCACGTTAGAAAATGCACTTCATCAAGGGATTGTGTATTGCTAATTTATGTGAGAGTTTTTCCAGATGGCATTAATTCAAATAAATTTAAAATGCCATCGTCTAAATAACACGATCAACAAGTATTTTTTAACTTTGTACTTGAGTGATGAAGCTTATTTGAAGGGCATCCAAAAATATTCTTGTTAGTAAGATCTTTATCTACTTCCCTCAGTCCTCCTAACCCACCCAAGTCCTGATTTTTGTACCATCTATTTATCTTCACATTACTTGGGAAGTATTTCAAGGAAGAGCTTTCTCCTATGGTTAAAATTGTCTACAGTGGATCCCTCATATATGTATGCAGGTGTCAACTTGGCTTATGTACTTGATATTGTTTATTTATTCCATGATTTGACCACTTTGCATTACTTGGGAAGTATTACAAGGAAGAGCTTTTTCCAAAGGTTAAAATTGTCTTCAATGGATCCCTTGTCTGTGTGTGCAGGTGTCTAACTTTAGGGGTTATGCACTTATATTGTTTATTTGTTTCATAATTTGACTACTTTAACAGCAGACCATGTGATCATAAGCACGTGCCCTCTCACACTCATTTCTTTTAAGCTCTAGGGATTCTTTAAGAGTGCTTCTAAAACATTTTGGAAAATATGGGAAAACCTTAGGTTCTGTTATTGAACTTAATTTTTGACAGTGAGCTGGGTCATTAAGTAACTTGTGCAACTAGATCAATAATTATTAATTACAAGTCATGCAACTGTTACAAGATCATTCATTTCATCCCTCGATATACTTTGTTGCCACCTAGAATGCATGAGATCTTGAGTGTTGGAGTTGAAGGATGATGTTTCTTGTTTTTGATGGTGATTTTTTTGTTTGTTTGTTAGAAATGCTCATTACTTGCGGGGCCAACATTTCAACCATTGGCTAAGAAACCACAACCCCRGGGCATCTAAGCTGTCAAAATCACCCGGGGATCGCACCCGGCCTTGGTCGCACCAACCCTTAACATGGATGGATTTTTGGGTGTCTTCTTCCGACTAAACACATCGTAAGGGTATTGAACTCGGGTTGCCTAGTAAATGAAACCCACACCTTAACCGATTGTGCTAGCAGAAAGTGACCTCTTTGATGGTGATTTTACCTTATAAGAGCATATCTAGATATTTTAAGGCATATTCTCACTTTGAGCTCTAACTTTCGAGGCATATCACATATCTCAAGGCACAATTTGCATATTTGGAGTCATTTTGGACCCTTGGCACATTCAAGTGATAAGAATTCAAGTTAAAGACGAGTGCCTTGCTTAGCATAATACACATGGCATATAATGTTTTGGTTAAAGGCTTAAGAAGTCAACATTGAAAGGAGCGCTCCATATTTTAATATTGTATAGCTATCTTATTGAAGGATTGTAACCCTTCAGAGAGGCAACCCTTGATCTAAGGGTTGTTATAACAACCTTTGTCCATACTTGCATATTTATCGAGGGTGCTTCAACCAAGGGAAATATTATATTAGTTAAAGGGCATAATTACTGGGGTGTCTTAGTCAAAAGGGTGACATTTGTCATCTAGACCACATTTTAAGGAAAACACCATATGTAAACCTCTAGATAAGCCCTACTACACCATGTTTTAAGAGAACACTATATGAAGAAAGCTCTAGAACAAATCACATACCAAGAAGTCATTATTCAATGAAATGTTTGTCTAGAGATTGACACTTGGCACTTTGACAAGGTCAAAGGGCTTACTAATGGAGTGCTCTAGGGTGTTTAGGAGATTCTAATCAAGAAAGAAATTGCAAGGTGAACCTATAAAAGGAGGAGACCCCTTCAATTGCAATTTGTGAGTTCATTGTGGAGAAATACCCTAGACTCTTGTATTTGGGGCTGAAGATAAATCTGGAGGTTTGAAGCTTGATTGTGGAAACATTCATGGCTAATTTGCATCCAAAGTCATCATCATTTCATTTCAGGTGTTTTCTTCTTGGTTGGACATCATATTGTACCTATATTGCATGGGGACCTGTACCCCCCCAAAAAAACCCGCGTACTCACTGTTCCTGTGTGTCAGGGACCCTTAGGAAACGTCTCCAAACTGTTGGGGACTCCATTGGGGACTCGGGGACTTGCTAGGTGTCCCCAAGACGTTTTGGGTAGATTTGAAGGATGTTCCAGACATATTTTGGGGATGTTCTGGGTAGGTTTCAAAGATTTTATGAGAAGATTTCGGGGATATTCAGTGCAATACAATCATAGAAATTGATGATTGGACAATATGATAAATTTTCCCATCCATTATTTTTGTATTGCACTGAATCTAAATCTATTGTACAAGCTGCAACTCAAAACATGGGTTTTGTATGATGGTTTTTGATTTGGGTTTCTAGTGATTTAAATATTGTGTTTTCAACAACAAAATTACAAGCAAAGCTTCCATGTCAAAAAATAGGAAATGAAACATTTCAAAGCGCTGATCCTTGTGGTTACTACTCTTGTTCTTCTCATTTTTCTAGTCATCTTAGCTTTTACATATTGTACATGGGTTTTTGGGAGTCATTCAAGTCTAGTGCTTTGACCATTCCAACCTCGAGCATTGTGAAAACAATCAGATAGTAGTGACTTGGATTGGGTACTAAAAGTTTGAATAAATTCTTATTCAATCACCTTCTTAATTTGAAATATGAATCTATTCTCTTTACATAACCAAAGTGTTTTATAGTGGTTTTTAACACAGATGTAAAAATATGCAAAACCTATTGAGAAGGGAATGCCTTTTATGTTTTAACATAATCATCGTTAACAAGAAATATGAAGAAAAAAAGCTGCTATAGAGACAGTTCTCACTTAAGTTTCCTAAGTCTAAACTGCTTTTTTCTCATGTCTAGCAGCCAATAATGGAAGTAGCTGTAGGTTAAACGTTCTACGAAATGGCGATTTTTTCTGGGGACATTTGTTCGAAATCCGGTGAGAAATTGTTAAATTTGTAGATTTGAGTGATTATTTCTATATAATCCGAGTGCCCTGGGTGTTTTTTAGCATGTTGAATCCATTTCTGCATTCAGAAATGGATTTTGAACAACAAAATATTGTGATTCGTGTAAATTTATATTGCTGGATTCCAATGAAAAAAGCCATTTTGTAGAACAACTAGACAACGCCATAGTGGAATGTCACTCGACCCTTTTTTAAATTACTCAAGCTTTTTCAGAATTGGCAAGTGTAAGGGCTGTGCACAATACTATATAATATAACTTGTTATGCTTAAAAGCTTGAAGCAACTACAAATGTTTATGGTGAATTCTAAAATTTAAATATATATAGAAAACACACCCTCATATATATGAGGGTGGGGTAGGGGTGAATACTAGAGAAAACTTATAATATGAGGGTGGGGGTCGGTGGTAATATGAGGGTGAGGGTGGAGGGTAATATTAGTAATATTAGAGAAAACATAATACACTTATAATATGAGGGTGAGGGGTGATATTAGAGAAAACATAATAACCCGAGGGTGAGGGTGGGGGTGTGGGGTAATATTAGAGAAAACATATTACATAATAACCTGAGGGTGGATTCGGGTTATTATGTTTTCTCTAATATCATCCCTCACCCTCATATTATAAGTGTGGTGGATTCGGGTTATTATGTTTTCTCTAATATCATCCCTCACCCTCATATTATAAGTGTATTATGTTTTCTCTAATATTACCTCGACCCCCACCCTCAAGTTATTATGTAATATGTTTCTTTAATATTACCCACCTCCCCCACCCTCATGTTATCACCCCACCCCCACCCTCACCCTCACGTTATCACCCCACCCCCACCCTCACCCTCACCCTCATTGGGAATATATATATATATATATATTCCCAATGAGGATGAGGGTGGGGGTGAGGGGAATAATAGAGAAAAGTTATTATAAGTTTTCTCTATATGAGGGTGGGGATGGGAGGAATAATAGATAAAACTTATTATAAGTTTTCTCTATATGAGAGTGAGGGTGTGGGGAATAACAAAGAAAACTATTATAAGTTTTCTCTATTATTTCCCCCACCCCCACTCATAATAATTTTTTTGAATTATTCCCCCCACCCTCATTGAGAATATATATATATATATATATATATATATATATATATATATATTCCCAATGAGGGTCAGGGTGTGGGGAATAATAGAGAAAACTTATAATATGAGGGTGGGGGTGAGCGGTAATATTAGAGAAAACACACCCTCGTATATATATATATTATTGTCGTCCCCAACTCACCATCCCTTGAAAAACTCGGGGGTGTGCTCTAGCCATCTTGGGGACGTGTCCCCCCATCTCCAAAACCAATGCAACATAGTATTGTACTATCATAGTGGGTTAATGCTAGCTGTTGAAGCATTGTAAGAGAGGTCCGTTGGCCTTCTTCTTGGTTGTTTATGATATCAGATCACATAGGTACGTATTCAACATTGTTTATTCAATAGAAAATTCTCTTTGTTGCTCATGTTTTGTATGATATCTCAAAATCACTTGAATGATTGATGATTGTGTTGGTGTGTCAATCTAAGCATTTATACTTGTCTGTAAATGCATTTTTCAGATCTGGTATACCTGTAAGCATTGCTATTTAATGCATGTTGTTTGGTTTAATATCCTTCACCATCAAGTCACTATCTCATATATATATATATATATTTGGACACCATATCCTAAGGATAAGGCATTGATCTATTTGAATTCACCCTCATACGTGTATTGCATATCCTAAATGTTTGTTTTGCTAAATCTGAAAGTTGTTTCAAGAGTTTAAAAGACAAATTTAACAATCCAATTAGGGAATCCCCCCTTGTGTTAGAGAAGAGTTGGCCTAAAGTGAGACAAGTGTCCACTGAGGTGACATTGGGTGGAATTTCTAAGTTTCTCTAGATTTGCATCTTTATATTGGGCTTGAATACTTTCCAAGTGTAGGTCTAGAAGGTAATAAATTGACATCATTTTTGTGGAGGTCAAGTCTCTTACCTAGAATTTGAAGATTAAACTTCAGGATGATTGATGAGACATCTCATTTGGTGACTCCATTGGAAGAAGGTTTGAAAAGAAAATACCCTACAAGGAGTTCCTCAATAAGATTGGTTCTACCCCTCACATAACCATAAAGAGTTTATAGGAGAAGGCAAGGGAAGAAATCAACACAAGTATCATAAGATTTGGGTATGAAAGTTTTGAAGTTCTTACGACATTG